>JAXDDX010000313.1:127500-145000 GCA_034670405.1 Hoplostethus atlanticus | reverse complement strand
TCCCTCCTCCCTCCCCCCTCCCCCTCCCTCCCTCCCTCCGTCCTCCCTCTCTTCTTTCTCTCCGTCAGTCCGCTGATCTATTTCTCCACCTCACTCTGTCGTTCTTTCTTTTATAATTTCCCTTCTCTTCCTCTTATTTTTTCTATCAGTCTCTTTTTCCATCCTCTCTCATTTCACCTTCCACAGTTTTTTATATTTTTTATTTGATATTTTATTTTTTAGTCACTTTTATTTATTTTTTATTTATAATATTTTTATTTTTATTTAAGTTACTTTCAGGTGAATTTATTATTCATTTTAATCTAAATTCAATTCTCTCTCTCATTTTGTGTTTTTGTATTTTATGTCTCTTTTTTGATATTTTATTTTTATTTTCTAGTCTTTCCTTCTATCACCATCCATCCATCCATCCATCCATTATGATTTCCTCATCCTCTCTCCTCCTCTCCTCCCATCTTGAGGTCAAAGTGATGATGTCATTGGCTGTCCAATTGATATTCTCCACCTTATTGATTACTTTCTGTCTTTCTCTCACTCTCTCTCTCTCTCTCTCTCTCTCTCTCCTTCCTTCCTTCCTTCCTTCAATCCTTCTCTCTCTTTCTTTTTCCTCTTCATCTCCAACCATCACCAGTCTCTCTCCCTCTCTCTCTCTCCCTCCCTCTTTCTCCCATCATCAATCCTGTCAGAAATATAGGGATTAGTGCACAATCTCTCTCTCTCTCTCTCTCTCTCTCTCTCTCTCTCTCTCTCTCTCTCTCTCTCTCTCTCTCTCTCTCTCTCTCTCTCTCTCTCTCTCTCTCTCTCTCTCTCTCTCTCTCTCTCTCTCTCTCTCTCTTCTTTGTTTGCAGCAGAAGAACAATCCATTCTTTTTAAAGAGACACCAGAGAAATAGGATATATGTCCACACACACACACACACACACACACGCAGGCATCATAATCATGGACACTCACGGACTCACGGAGAGAGAGAGAGGGCGAGAGAGAGAGAGAGACAGAGAGAGAGAGATGGATGTTTACTTTCCTCTGGGCTTCCGCCTCTTTGATTGGACAGATGAATGACTTCATTGTGTGTGTGTGTGTGTGTGTGTGTGTGTGTGTTTCCGTCTCTATGTCTTTCTGTCTTTCTTTCTGAGAGATAGAGACAGATAGAGAGAGAGAGAGAGAGAGAGAGAGAGAGAGAGAGAGAGAGAGAGAGAGACGGGTAGAGCGAGGTAAGCAACAATAGGTATTGATTGATAAGGGAAATAGAGCGAAGAGAATAAGGGGGAAAAATCACCTTAAAACCTGATGACACCTCTCTCTCTCTCTCTCTCTCTCTCTCTCTCTCTCCCTCTCTCTCTCTCTCTCTCTCTCTCTCTCCCTCTCTCTCTCTCTCTCTCTCTCTCTCTCTCTCTCTCCCTCTCTCCCTCTCTCTCTCTCTCTCTCTCTCTCTCTCTCTCTGTTTACCTATTATCTCTTTCTCTTTCAAAATGTCGATCTTTTCTCTCTACTTATCTTTCTCACTCTTCATCTTACTAACTCCTCTATTTCATTCTCTATTTTTTACTGTATCTGTCTGTCTGTCTGTCTGTCTGTCTGTCTGTCTGTCTGTCTGCCTGTCTGTCTGTCTGTCTGTCTGTCTGCCTGTCTGTCTGTCCTACTACTATCTACTCTTCATTCTCTCTCTCTCTCTCTCTCTCTCTCTCTCCAGAGGAACAGGTGTGCAACGGGACGAGAGACAAAAACACTCCTGCATTTTTAACCAGCCCCCATTAAATATTAAACACCTCACACACACACACACACACACACACACACACACACACGAGATAGAGACACACAATCGCTGACGAGACAAGTTATACAGGTCGATGGGCAAACGTGTGTCTGCGTGTCTGTGTGTGTGTGTGTGTGTGTGTGTGTGTGTGTGTGTGTGTGTGATGGCTTTAAGCGTCATTACCTTACTTCCTAGGCATGTGGGCAAATACACACACACACACACACACACACACACACACACACACAGGGATAATTCATACAGGCATATACGGTGCTCTCACATGTTAACATTTAAGAGGTAAAACTATAACAGATTCCATGCTCTCTCTCTCTCTCTCTCTCTCTCTCTCTCTCTCTCTCTCTCTCTCTCTCTCTCTCTGTGTCGCCTCGGTCGCCCCACCACCCACCCCCCCCCCCACTCCTTTTTCTCTTTGAAGTGCTCCATAACAAACTATAACAACAGGAAGTTTTCAATGCACCACATTGAGAAGGAATGTCACATATGGGATGAAGGATGGAGGGAGGGATGGAGGGATGGAGGGAGGGAGGGATTAGGAACGAGTAATAAAGAGGGAATAGGTTAAAGGTATCTACAATGACTGACAGACAGACAGACAGACAGACAGACAGACAGATGTGTTAAAATGTTTTATCCATCTATCCATCTATCAGTCTATCTGTCTATCTATCTGTCTATCTGTCTATCCGTCTATCCGTCTATCATCTATCTATCCATCTATCCATCTATCTATCTATCTATGACATGGTAATAATTGATAACTTAGTAATGGCAACAGCCAATAAACGAGACTTGAGCACTGCAGCCCCGTTAGCCGTTAGCCGTTAGCGGTTAGCAGTGTTCTGCTTGGACCCGAGGGGGCAACACGTTTTGTTAGCCTGTCAAGATGCTATCAACTTTTAGCTGTCTGTCAACAGACTGTAAAATGCAACAGAGATTGCTGGCATCGCTAGCCAGCTAGCTGTTAGCCAAGACTCTCTTCACTGTCAACAGACAATAAAAAGGCAAAAAAAACAAAAACATAATGGCTATAACATAACGGCTAACAGGCATAAAGAGGGACTAAACAATAAAACATGAAATAAAAAGTGAAAATGGTTAAAAATCCAATAAACATTTGGGGTCGGTCAAGATTATGTGTATATTTTGTCATGTTAGCCGCGTCACACTGGCTGTAAGATGGTAATAATTAATAACTTTGTGATGCTAACAGGGATAAAGGGAGACTGGTAGCACTGCTAGCTAGGTAGCTAGTTAGCTGTACCCTGCATTAGTTAAAGCTAACGTTCACTAGCCATGTCGACTTTTACAGAGTTGTCTGTCTTCACCGTCAGCATACACGTTTGTGATGCTAACACTTGTTCAGACAGACTGGTAGCATCGCTAGCCTGTTAGCATCGTTGCTCAAAGGAGAAATACATGAGCGAGATGAAGAGACGGAGCGAAGGAGGCATGGAGGGATGGAGGGATGAGGATAACGAGGAGAGACGTGTGACACATGGACGGGGGAGGACGGGGGGGGGGGGGGGGGGGGGGGGGAGAGAAATGAAGAGAAGAGGGGTAAGGGAAAGAGGAAGATGAAGAGAGGTGTTAAAAGAAGAAGAAAAGGGGAAGAAAGAAAGGAAAGAGGAGAGAGGAAAAGAGAGAGAGGGGTGGGAGGCGAGGTGGGAGGCGATAAATGGCTGCCCCCCAACCCCATCAGATCAATTTCATCACCTATCCAACTATTCTCTCTTTTATCCATCCCTCCATCCCTCCCTCTCTCCCATTCTCTCTCCACTGTAGTTAATTTTCTGCCCATCCAATTTCTTCACCTCCTTCTGTCTCTCCCTCCATCCATCCCTCGTTCCCTCCCTCCCGCTCTCCCTCTACTGTAGTTAATTTTCTGCCCATCCAATTCTTTATTCTTCACCTCTTCCTCTCCTGCCCTCCCTCCCTCCTTTTCCATTTTGCGCTCTCTCTCTCTCCATCCCATTCTCTTTTGCCCTCCCTCCCTCCTTCACTTTCTCTCCCCTTCCTCCTTCTTGCCCTCCCTCCCCTCCATCACTCTCTTCCTCTCTTTCCCTCCCTCTATCAATCTCTCCCCCTCTGCCTCTCTCTCTATCCCCCTCTCTACCATTCATTATTTCTCTCTCTCTCTCTCTCTCTCTCTCTCTCTCTCTCTCTCTCTCTGCAGTTAAGTCAGTGTAATGTAAATGATGTGCCATCGATCGCCCCTGACAGTGCAAGGACGCTCACCTCTCCTCCTCTTCCCTCTTTCTCTCCCTCTCTTCGTCCTCCTGTCATCTCTCTCTCTCTTTTCACACACACTTACTCTCTCGCTCTCCCAAACACACACACACACACACACACACACACACACACACACACACACCATCAGTCTCTCTCTCTCTCTTTTACATCCTTAGTCACTCTTTCTCGGTCACTCTTTCCCCCTCCTACCATCTTTTATCTCTCTCTCTCTCTCTTGCTGTCTTTCTATGTCTCTCTCTCTCGCTTTCTCTCCCACGCCTGACATTTTTTATCTCTCCCTCTCCTTCCATTTCACTGTTCTCTCTCTCTCTCTCCCCCTCGCGACCATCATTTATGTCTCTTTCTTCCTTCATTGTTCTGTCCGAGCATCTCTCTCTCTCTCTCTGTCCTACCTACCATCTTTTATTTCTCTACCTGTCCATCTCTCTCTCTCCCTCTCTTTCTCTGTGTCTCTCTATCACCTCCTGTCCTGTTTGGCGTCATCGTTAGCCCGCTAACAGCCACTAAGTTCAATTCAATGATATTAAAGGTGCAGTGTGTAGCATTTTAACACTAAGAAATCATCACCATTTAGAGGCATTACTATAGTTACCGTAAACAAACCAGACCACCTCTACCAGCCTGTCAGCCTCTACCAGCCTCTACTAGCCTCTACCAGCCTGTCAGCCTCTACCAGCCTCTACTAGCCTCTACCAGCCTGTCAGCCTCTACCAACCTCTACCAGCCTCTACCAGCCTGTCAGCCTCTACCAGCCTCTACCAGCCTGTCAGCCTCTACCAGCCTGTCAGCCTCTACCAACCTCTACCAGCCTGTCAGCCTCTACCAGCCTGTCAGCCTCTACCAGCCTCTACCAGCCTGTCAGCCTCTACCAGCCTGTCAGCCTCTACCAACCTCTACCAGCCTGTCAGCCTCTACCAGCCTCTACCAGCCTGTCAGCCTCTACCAGCCTGTCAGCCTCTACCAGCCTCTACTAGCCTCTACCAGCCTGTCAGCCTCTACCAACCTCTACCAGCCTCTCAGCCTCTACCAGCCTGTCAGCCTCTACCAGCCTCTACTCTCATTCTACATTGTGTCCACCAGGTCGATCTGGAGGGAAATCTGCTGGATTGCTTTACGTCACCAAACAGGAAGAGGGCGCTGTTCTTCCAGCGCTAACGGAGCTAAAGATAAAGAGTTTCTGGAGACGGCAGATAGAGGAAGGAGAGAAAGGAAGATGGAGGAATCACTTCAACATGTTGATCCTCTTCAGGAGAGACAAAGACGCCAGGGAGGGGGAGGGGGGACAGGAAGCAACGGGGCTGATGGGAAATGTAGTCTTAATGTGGAGAAACACTAGTAACAATACCACTGGTGAGGTAGAGGCTACCAGCCGTCTCCACCGTGGTCTCAGTTGTTTACGGTAAATTCAAAATCCAAATAATATGATGCCTTAGGGTGGCTCCGGTGGGAGTCGAACCCCTGACCGTGGCAGTGTGAGCTACACAGGGAATTGAACTGAACCGAGTTGAATTCATCCACTTGGTCATGATGCTGATCCCGTCGTCAGATTTACTCTCCGCTGTCAGGAGACGGTAAAACGGCGAGGATTAATAACTTCATAACGCCAACAGGCACAAGAGAGACTCATTGACTGAGTGTGATTTATCATTATTACTCCTCTCGGTGCTCCAGTCTGATTTCATACAGATTCTGTATTTGGTTTCATATTGTTGTTCCTTCACCAATCAGGAGAAAACAGTAAACAACACATGTAAACAATCTCAAGTTTAAACTGAAGTTACTACTAGCACTAATATTACTACTACTACTAGTACTAATATTACTACTACTACTAGTACTGATATTACTACTACTACTACTACTGTTACTACTATTACTAATACTACCACTACTATTACTACAACAACTACTACTAATAATAACAAATGATACTATTAGTTTATACATCAATAATAACAGATCAATAACACCTTGTCTGTAAATATCTTTCATCCTTCTTCCTCCTTCATTCTTTCTCTCATCTATCTCCCGTCGTCTTTTCCCGTACCGCGTCCTGGAATTCTCCTCCTCCTCCTCCTCTCTCTCTCTCTCTCTCTCTTTCCTGCATCCTTTACTTCTTCCTCGCTTCCTCCCCTTCATCTCTGTCACTTCTTCCTTCCCTCCTTCCTCCTCTCTTTCTTTCTCCTTATCCAAATAGAGGACACAGACAATCCAATAAACGCCCCCGCTCTCAACAGCTGGAGAGTGTGTGTGTGTGTGTGTGTGTGTGTGTGTGTGTGTGTGTGTGTGTGTGTGTGTGTGTGTGTGTGAAGCACCGAGTCAGCAGAAAACTGGGATGACACCCTCAGCGCCGGACAGGAATGTCACAGAAAAAAAAAAAAACAGAGGGAGAAAGAAAGGAAGGAAGAAAGAAAGAAAGAAGGAGGAGGGAAGAGAGAGAGAGAGAGAGAGACAGAGAGAAAGACAGAGAGAGAGACAGATGGGAGAGAGAGAGAGAGGAAGAGAGAAAAAAAGAAGAGAAGAAGAAAACTCCAGGGACTTAGAATGACACATGCAGTATTACTCACCGTGCCCATACATCACACACACACACACACACACACACACACACCGAATCTTTCTCTTCTCTTCTTCTACACAAATATACAAGGACACAAAAAGACAAACTCCTCTCTCTCACTCTCTCACTCACTCACACACACACTCACACACACACACACACACACACACACACACACACACACACACAGTCAGAGGGTAAGACTAGATCCTACAGTAAGTCCAGTTTTATGACTAGTGTATAACACCAACAGCTGAATCAATATTAGTTTACACTGGGTCACAGTGGATACACACACACACACACACACACACACACACACACAGATACAAACCCAGCCTAAACACATATATACACATGGACGCCCACACACACAGATCTCTCTCTCTCTCCTTTCAAACACACACACACACACACACACACAGACGCATGTAGAATCTCAGAATTCTTTATTATTACTCTCATTATTATTACAGATTTATACACACACACACACACACACACACACACACACACACACAGAGCTTAGTTTTTATTCTCATACAACACTGTGGTAGGTCAGCCTGACTATATAAGGAAACACACACACACACACACATAGCTGGCTATTATAAAAGTGATAACGGTTCACAATGTAATAAAACACACACACACACACACACACACACACACACACACACACAGCTAGTTATTATAAAAATGATAAACATTCAAAGAGTTGTAAAGTTTTACAGTGATGAAGTAACATTTCAGGTTTATTAAGCGCTGACTGTCCTCGGCCTCCTCGGGCGCTGCGGCTGCGTTTTAACACCGCCGCTTAAAACGTTTTATTTCCCCGTTTCTTTTTTTTTTTTCTTATGCAAAATGATAAAAAAAAAAAAAAAGTCCAAAGCATTAAAACAGGCTTTACGGCGGCAAAGTAACCTAGCGCTCAAGATCACCGCTACCACCGCGAGAGAAACTGTGAGACGAACAATCATAAATCACGATTTTAGTTTCCACAGTTAATAATGGCTGGATAGCGGTGTGCCAGGCGTCACTAAGACGTTTTATTTCACCCAGAACATCCGCTGTGTTCGTTAAAATGCCAAAATTGCAATTTAATAATTTTCTTCCTAAAGTCATCGAGAATGCTGATTTTAAAGGGGCACTAAATAATCTGCGGCCTTTATTGGCGACCAGCAGGAAATCCAACAACATTGATAGAACTGATCTCTGGTCTGGGCCAGAAGGTGACAGGGCGTTCACACTGCAAGCAATTGTGGGCGGGGCCAGCGTCTCTGACTGCATATAACTTTACATTGTTTTGATGAGTTAACATAGCTAGCTAGCAAGCGCTGAGTAGAAAGCATTCATCAAAAATGAACTCAAATCGATCAATGATGGATCAGCCGTTCTCCAAGCATCATTTCTGAGACGTTTATTCAAAATAAAAGTTTTTCAAAATAAAAGTTGCAGAGAACTGGGAAGCTGTGAATCAACTTCTCGTCCATTTCGCAATTCACGGGCAGAATTATTGTTCATGAAACAAAATCGCATCGGTAGGAAACGTGGAAGCGTATTAATCTGATTGGCTGGTTGGCCGTTCCCTGGTCGCTTAGGAAATTAATGGACTTCTGGTGACTTGCTGATCATGTTGCTCGCAATGTGATTTGAAAGCCGGAAATCTCAGCCCCTGAAGTAACTGAGTCATTGGTATTGATCAACAACCCTATCAATCCCCCGCAGAGATATTATGGTCATTTTGTGCAATGGGCCAGAAAAAAAACGTATTGCCCCTTTAATATTTGTAACTCATTTTTCTTAATACACACATCTCATACTGTCTTTACGCTTGTCCAATTTCCCCATGGGGGGTATTTCAATTTACTCTAATCCAACAATCGCGGTCTAGTCAAGAGTTTCAGCCGTGCAGCCCCAGTGTGAAGCCTCAGTGTAAACGGGTCCTAGCTGTCCTGCTGCTTTACAAGGTTGTCAATGGTATTTCATTAGAACAAACTGTGTTGCTTTATAAGGCTGTTAACTCTTATCAGTTTGTCAATGGGAAGTGGGGGAGAGGGAGCTGCATGGTGCTTAATTGTTATTACTACTGTTATTAGGTCACGCGATGGTTTCGTATTTCACGTAGACCTTTACCTCTGCCTGTCTGCTTTTAATTTGGTAATCCTCCTTTGACTTCCTGTAGGTGGCGCTCTTTTCGCTGCTTGATTATAAACAAACCGGAAATGAACCATGTGCTCCCGCCCCCTAGGTCTCATGGATTAACTTCCGGTCACCTGAAAACACCACCTCACCCATTCTAGTGGTGATAAAACAGCGACAGCCCGAAATACGAACAGACGTAACAAACGTCAGAGTCGGCTGACTGTATAGGGCTCCTGCTGCAGCCGGTTTATTAGCACCAAGTCAAGTAACGCTCCCTTCCAGAGGCCACGCCAGGACACTATGCTCCAAAACACATTTTATTTAATGCAAAATGACATTGTTTCTGCCGTCAGGGGATTTCATCAGGTCTCCAAATGAAGAGCGGTGTCATTTTGCATTAAAGTGGAAGTGTGCTGGAGCATGGTGTTGTGAGGGAGAGCCGAGACGTGTTATCAAGACTATTTATACCAAAATGTCACAGATTATTACTTTAACAACGCTGGTTTCACAGTCCACAGCTCAGGACCAACCACAGACATCACTTACTCTCACAACAGATTCCAGTCATACAAGTAATCAATCAATAATCACTTTTTAGTCAATATAACAAAAAAACAACAACAGTTAGATCAATGAATCACATGATCACAAGATGGCTATTTATTATGACAAACTGTCTGTCTTTCAGCCTGGCTGCCTGTCTCTCTCTCTCTCTCTGTCTGTTGGTATGCATGTCTGTCTTTTCTCCCTATCTGTCTCTCTCTCCCTCTCTCTGGATGATTGGATAGATGCATGCATGTATAAACACCAGTCTATCTATCTACCTGTCTGTCTCTCTGTCTATCTATCTACCTGTCTGTCCCTCTGTCTATCTATCTACCTGTCTGTCCCTCTGTCTATCTATCTACCTGTCTGTCTCTCTGTCTCTCTGTCTATCTATCTATCTATCTATCTATCTATCTACCTGTCTGTCCCTCTGTCTATCTATCTACCTGTCTGTCTCTCTGTCTATCTATCTACCTGTCTGTCTCTCTGTCTCTCTGTCTATCTATCTATCTATCTATCTACCTGTCTGTCTCTCTGTCTACCTGTCTGTCTCTCTGTCTATCTATCTACCTGTCTGTCCCTCTGTCTATCTATCTACCTGTCTGTCTCTCTGTCTATCTATCTACCTGTCTGTCTCTCTGTCTATCTATCTACCTGTCTGTCCCTCTGTCTATCTATCTACCTGTCTGTCTCTCTGTCTATCTATCTACCAGTCTGTTGCTCTGTCTATCTATCTACCTGTCTGTCTCTCTGTCTATCTATCTACCTGTCTGTCTCTCTGTCTCTCTGTCTATCTATCTATCTATCTATCTATCTATCTGTCTGTCTCTCTGTCTATCTATCTACCTGTCTGTCTCTCTGTCTATCTATCTATCTATCTATCTATCTATCTATCTATCTATCTATCTACCTGTCTGTCTCTCTGTCTATCTATCTACCAGTCTGTTGCTCTGTCTATCTATCTACCTGTCTGTCTCTCTGTCTATCTATCTACCTGTCTGTCTCCCTGTCTATCTATCTATCTATCTATCTATCTATCTATCTATCTCTCTATCTATCTACCTGTCTGTCTCTCTGTCTATCTATCTACCTGTCTGTCTCTCTGTCTATCTATCTATCTATCTATCTATCTATCTATCTATCCATCTATCCATCTATCTACCTGTCTGTCTCTCTGTCTATCTATCCACCTGTCTGTCTCTCTGTCTATCTATCTACCTGTCTATCTCTCAGTCTATCTATCTACCTGTCTGTCTCTCTGTCTATCTATCTATCTATCTATCTATCTATATATATATCTCTCTGTCTATCTATCTACCTGTCTATCTCTCAGTCTATCTATCTACCTGTCAGTCTCTCTGTCTCTCTGTCTATCTATCTATCTATCTATCTATCTACCTGTCTGTCTCTCTCAGCTAAACTGTAAAAGGCGTTCGTCATGAGTTTGTCAGTGTTTCTTTCCAGTAAAAACATGGTGTGACACATCAGCTCTTATTGTGTGTACCATCATTCCCTTCCTGGAAGACGGCTTGTAAAAATGTGGCTTTTCAAATATGTTGAATCCATTTCTGCCTTGTTAGGTGCGATCCAGCGGAATGACGACACAAACCAAAACTCACTATTAAGAATGTGCTTGTTATTGCTCTCATTACGCTGTCGCAGGCTAGTTAATCTGTTTACAGGGAGTTCAGCATGCTCTCTGGATTTTGCTGAGTCAGCCTTAATGAGGTATGGACTTTAATGGAGTCAGCATTAGTCTTCTATTTATTATAGCTGACTGTTAATATTTGTGTTTGTTCCTTTAATTGCACAATGCATTGTAACTGGGTGTGTAAATTAAACTGTTGTTATTGTTGTTACTATTGTTGCTATGGAGTCGTCGCAGTCTTCCTGGCCCCATTGTGACATCATCAAGCCGGAAAGGCATTAAGGCACTTTGTAACTTTTTGGCTTTACAAGTGTAGCTGTTTTTATTGTTATATCAAGAAAAGAAAAGATATGATGAAACCTTTGTGGGTCACTGCAGCAGCAAATAGTAATAGGATAAAGCAAAAAAAAACTAACTGATATAAACAAATGAAACCAGCAATTTCAACACTAGAAGATGTTAGGTAGCGTGAATGAATGAACACTGTGGGAAATCGATGTTTATTTATTTATTTAGTTAGTTAGTTAGTTAGTTAGTAAGTTATTGCTTTTTGTTTGTTTATTTGTTCATTCTTCATCCATTATGATTTCTGATTTATTAATATACTGCAGTATACAGTGGAGTCATCGCAGTATTCCTGAAATATATTCAATATAATATAGATAGTGATGTTACAATGGGACTCGGAATGTGACAGTGATTCCAACATAGAGAAGCCAAATAACTGCTAATAATGATGATGTCACAATGGGAGCAGGAGTAACATTAACACACTTTATTGATAGGGCAATTGTCTCCCACGCCCCCCCCCCTTGAGGCTTGAACCTGGACTCCATAATCACTGCACCACCCAGCTTCTCACATAACGATGATGATGATGTCACAATGGATAAATGAATATTGTGATGATTCCACCACAGAGAGGCTAAAGAACTGTGCTAATAATGATGATGATGTCACAATGGGGGCAGGAATAACAGTAGGAACGTGACACTTCACTGACAGGGAAATTGTGTTTTCTCTAACGATGATGATATTGAAGATGATGTCACATTGGATAAATTAACATGGTGATGATTCCACCACAGAGAGGGCAAGGAACTATAATGATGATTGTGATGATGGTGATGATGTCATAATGTAACCAGGAATATCATGATGACTCCACCATGGAGAGGCTGAGGCACTCTGGTAGTGACCAATCAGCATGATTCTACTGGAGTCTACTGTTTTATATATTATATTATATTATATTATATGTATTAAATTAAATTAAATTCAATTAAATTAAATTCAATTAAATTAAATTAAATTCAATTCAATTGTATTAGCTGTCATATTTGTTGACATATCTGACATAACTGTTTAGGGGACGACAAGTTTACTGGGATGTTGTTCTGTTATAGGCTGGTGTTTCTTACCAGGAGGCCACCCTGCTGATGGCCACATACTGTACTGAAAACTGTTGACACAACATGTAAAAGGTTAATTCATTGAAAATACCGAAGCACTGCTGTTGGATGAAAACTCTTAACGTTTTTCAGGAATTAAGATGTAATGTATGATTGAAACTCTACAGTCAACTCCTAGGTTTGTGGACCATGCCGACTCTGCACGTTGGCGGCCCCAGATGGCAGTGATCGGCAACTCTTTTAGAACATTTTAGAACTCCGATACAAAGAAATCCTTTGTGGCCACGTCAGTAAACTAAACGTCTTCTCAGTGTCTGGTGGGTGGAGGCGGTGAAGAAGACCAGCTTCCTCTGGGCGGAGCCTCGCCGCTGTTTAGGAAACAGTTGTTGCGTTTCGCTCTTAAGTTTTAATTCATCGCTTCCTGTGCGCCGAGAAGATTTCCCACCAGTGACCAAAGACCCTTTTCTTGTTCGGAAACAAGCTTTCAAATGGAGGATAAAAGATGGTAGATGGTAGATAGAAAGAAAGAGAGAGAGAGAGAGAGAGAGAGAGAGAGAGTACAGGGAATCAGAATTGCCAAGTACAACAGATAAACAGGTTTGTCTTGGTGACATTGGTGCTGAAAAATATGAAATATTGACAAACTATAGAAAGAAAGAAATATTAGGAATAAAGGAAAAATTAGAGAAACAGATGGAGAGAGAGGGAGAGAGAGAGAGAGAGAGAAGAAGAATGTAGCAGTGGGTTTTGTAGGTCACCCCAAACAAAGCATGGGGAGCCACACACACACATAGTCTCTCTCTCTGTCTCGCTCTCTCGTTCTCTCATATATGTACACCCAGAATATCTCACTCACCCTCACACACACATATGGAGGAGAGAAAAGAGAGAGAGAAAGATCAAGACAGAGTTCACACGAACAGAAAGGCCTGTGGTATTTGTTATCATCAAGTGGGTCACTCACACTCACACACACACACACACACACACTCACACACACACACACACACACACACACACACACAAATACAGGACAAATAATCATGTGGCTTTTATCCTCCAAGGCAGGAAATGCTGCATTTGAGCTCTGTGTGTTTGTGTTACAGAGGTTCACACACACACACACACACACACACACACACACACACACACTCCAAATTATCTCTCTACATTTTGCTTTCTTTCTATCTTTATATTAGATAAACACACAAACATACAGTTTTATTAGTGTTATACATGTTCACACTCACACACACACACACACACACACACACACACACACACACACACATTCCACCACTCTGTACATACCAACATGTTGGCAAAAAAGCCTCAGATCTCCAAAAACTACAAACATGGCCGAGATTTGACAAAGCCTGAAAGAATCCAAACAACAACAGTGGAAGATTTGTCTCTCACAGGAGAGGGAGGATGGAGGGATGTAGAAGAGAGAGAGAGAGAGAGAGAGAGGAGAGAGAGAGAGAGAGAGAGGGAGAGAGGTGGAGGGATAGAGAGATAGAGGCAGGAAAGGAAATGAGGAGACTGAAGAGAAGAACAAGAAAGAGAAAGAGAGGAGAAACAGGATGAATCACAGAAAGGCAGAATGAGTGAAAGCCGGAGGGAGGGAAAGAATGAAAGAATGGAGGAAGGAAGGACAGATGTAAGAGAGATGAAAAAGGAGGTAGAGAGGGTAGGAAAGTTGGGAGGAAGGAGGGAATGAGAGAAGGAAGGAGGGAGGGAAGGAAGGAAGGAAAGAGGAAAGGAATGCAGAGAAGGAGGGAGGAAATGACAAATGGAAGAAGGGGGATGGAAATGAGAGAAGAAAAGAAGGAGGGAAGGAAGGAAGGAAGAAGAGAGTAGAAGGGAAGTAAAGAAGAAGCAGATAGAAATGTTTGACAGGCAAGAGAAATGGGGGGAGGAGAAAGAAGAGCAGTGGGAGGGAAAGATTAATGGAGGAGGGAAGAGAAAGAGAAGAAGAAGAGTCCATCTGTCCATCTATTGTGGCGAACCAAGGAGAGGAGAATAGGGAGTCGAGAGAAAGAGAGACAGAAAGGTACAGATACCTTTCAAAATAAAGGACCCAGCAGAACAGCTTCAACGCCACCACACGCTAAGCATGATGGGATGCTAATTGCTTCATAATCTTTTGAGGCACCTGCTTTCAGTACACTTTGACTCATTTAGTCAAGAGTTGCCTTTATTTTGAAAGGATCAAAAACACTATTTGGGTGTATTCTCACAGGAAGGGGAGGCTAACTGTTTTAGCTCCGAGCAAAAATAGAGACAAAGTAGGCGAAAATTCATAACAATAAAAAAACAACATAAAGAACATAAAGTTATTTTGTGCTGATGGTGGAGCCTATATCAGGACTTCCTTCACGTTTCCAGACTGAACGGAGTAAATTTAGTCTCACCCTGAGACCCGGGCTAAAGAAAACACTCCTTCATTTGGTAGGAAATTGCTATAAAAAAATATCTATTTTAGGTCCTGAGCCGTAGTGTAAGACCCTTTAGTGTGTTCAATGGGAGAACAAACCAGTTTGTATCAATGCCGCCAAAAACACTGGACACTGGGGAAACGTTTAAAACGGCATTCCTCAGGGCTCATGATTAAGATACTTCTGGATTAAAATAAACGCTTGAATTCAAGTTCATGCCGTTTCAGGGGTATTTCACAAAGACAGCAGCACCACAGACAAAACAATAGTCAAAACCCAAAAAAGAGAAGAGCAGAAGAGGAAGAGGGAAAAAAGAAAAGAAATGCAAGACATTGAAGTGAGGATAAAAATGTGCTGGTGGGGAAACAGGAGGCCTGGGCTTCAACCCCCCCATGCCCCCTAATATCCACCCTGCTGAAGAGAAGGAGGGATTGAAAAGGAAGAGAAAGAAAAGGAGGAATGTCGATTTATCCATCTATCTATCTATTTGTCTATCTATCTATCTGTCTGTCTATCTGTGTGCCGAGTGGTATTGTTGATGTTAACACAACCTCAGACAGACTGATAATAGACCAGCTGGAGCATGAAATCACATAGAAAGACTGAGAGAGAGACATGGAGAGAGAGAGAGAGAGAGAGAGAGAGAGAGAGAAAACAGGGAGACAGAAAGAAAAATATAGAGAGGGAGACAGAAAAAGGGGGAGAGATATAGAGAGAGGTGATGTGAGGATGGAGAGAGAGAAATGGAGGTAGTCAACTAAAGAGAGAAAAAGAAAAGTGAACGAAAGAGATGAAAAGAGACATAAAGAGAGGAAGAAAAGAGGTGGAGAGAGAGATAAAAGTGGGGGTCGCCGGTATGGGTGAGAGAGAATGACACAGAGAGGGTCACTGGGCTAGAGAGAGAGAGACAGGGCGAGCGAGGTAGAGAAAGAGGTGGGGGAGGGAGAGAAGGCGACACAGAGAGAAAGAAACAGACACCAAATTCATTGTTTTCATTGTCTAATTTGAAACACTGAGAGGATAGAGGGAGGATAGAGGGATGGGGGTGGAGGGAGGGAGGGAGGAATATGAGATGGGCTGAGAGACATTCACACACATTCCAGTTTCGGACTGAAGTTTAAATTAAAAACGAAGGAGTTTGGTTAGAAAACGAGACGTCACTGGTGAGTCAGGCTTGTTTTAAAGAACATTTAACAAGAGGAATTCCCATGATGCACCAGTCCATGACTTTCAAGGAAGTGGGAGCGCTTCCATGACCTAAAATGTCATTCTCTCCTGGATGTTAGCGTTTTTAAGGTTTAAACTTGGTTTCCCCTCCAGTTGGACTGAAAACCACCAGATTGTGAGATTCCCTGACATTCCCTGTGTGGAATACCACCAAGTTCACGACCAGCACCAAAGATGGAGGCAACATTTAAAAGACACAAGGCATCTGGAAGATTACCACTCATAAAAATAACACCACCAGAGTCCACATATGAGAAAAGTGATATCTACTCCAACTACATGATTGACAGTTCAAAACCTGAAGAAATGACGGTACAGTTAGAAGAACAGGAGGTCACCTAATCACACTTTTACTGTCTGGATCCTCCAGATTTAACAAGTATTGAATGGTAAACTTTCCAAACTGGATACACAGCGTTTTGTAAACTAACTCATCAGACTAGAGTTTCTCAAACTATGGTTGGGGACCCAAATAGGCTGCAGGCTTTATTCAAGTGTGTGTTATCTTTTCCTGGGTCCCAGGGTGAGGCTAAATTTACTCAGTGCGGGTCACATGCTGGAGGTTCGGAGATGCTGATATAGGCTACACAAACAGAAGTGACGGGGTGTTTGTTTTTGTTCCAAGTGTAGCTGCTCTTTTTAAGATGTAGCTGTATTCATCTGCTGAAGGTTTCTGGAGCTTGTACACTCTTTTAGCAACACCCTGTCTCACATCCATGCATCCATGGGGTTTGGCATTTCTCATCCAGATGTTCAGATTCAAACCCATATATGACACGTCAGGGATAATGTACAGTGAGCTGGTCACTATCATCAAGTAAGCACCAACAGGGTGACACGAAGCGGAGGTCAGAGGTCAATCTGAACACCCTGAAGGGGCTCGTTTGGCTCCCTGTACATTATCCCATGTAGGACATTAATAATGGGACACAAAATATTGACTTAAAATGATTTCATTACAAGCTAAAGTCATTTAAATGTTTCGATCAAAGGAAGGACTAGCTAGCTAGCATCCATGGCTACACTGTAGCAGAAGGGTAACCATAGAAATGTCTGTAGCTAGCATCCACGGCTACACTGTAGCAGAAGGGTAACCATAGAAACGTCTGTAGCTAGCATCCATGCGACATTGTAGCAGAAATGTAACCATGGAAACGTCTGCAGCTAGCATCCATGCGACATTGTAGCAGAAATGTAACCATGGAAATGTCTGTAGCTAGCATCCACGGCTACACTGTAGCAGAAGGGTAACCATAGAAACGTCTGTAGCTAGCATCCATGCGACATTGTAGCAGAAATGTAACCATGGAAACGTCTGCAGCTAGCATCCATGCAACATTGTAGCAGAAATGTAACCATGGAAACGTCTGTAGCTAGCATCCTACTACATTGTAGCAGAAATGTAACCATGGAAACGTCTGTAGCTAGCATCCATGCGACATTGTAGCAGAAATGTAACCATGGAAACGTCTGCAGCTAGCATCCATGGCT
>JAXDDX010000313.1:117500-120000 GCA_034670405.1 Hoplostethus atlanticus | reverse complement strand
CCGGTAAACGAGAGGAGCCAAGGAGAGGAGTAGTAAACGACAAGCGAGATTAATGACGCAGGAAAAGGAAAGGAGAGGAAGGAGGGATGGATGGATGGAGGAGAGGAGGAGAAGACGGAGAGATAGATTACCTGAAGGAGGGAAAGGGAGAGGAGGGATGGAGTGATCACCTGGCGAACGAGTGAAACTGATTGAAGGGTAGAAAAAAAAGAGAGAAGGGGAGGAGAAAGGAGGACCAGGGAGGGTGAACGACAAAGCGAGAAAATAAAAGGAGAGCGAGAGGAAGGAGGGATAAAAGAGGGATGGGTGGAGGTGGAGAGATGGAGGGATTACCTGGCGAACGAGAGGAGGAGAAGAAAGTGACTGAGCTGCAGAAAAAAAGATAAAAGGTGAGGAGGAAAAAGAGGAGAGGACGAACAAGAGAGAGAGAGAGAGAGAAAGGAGGTGAGGAAAGAGGGATGGAGGAGGAGTGGACAGGCGGAGGGATGACCGAGAGGGAGAGAAAGTTGGGAGGACGAAAAGGAGCAAGAAAGGAGAGGGAGGGAGGGAGGGAGGGAGGGAGGAAAGAAGGGGAGGAAGGAGCGACGCAAGAGGGAGGAGTGGAGGTGGAGGGATGGAGAGATTACCTGGCGAACGAGAGGAAAAGCTGTTGTGACACTCCCTAATGCGATTTCTAAACCAATCTGCTAAGTGCACCTAAGAGAGAGTGTGTGTGTGTGTGTGTGTGTGTGTGTGTGTGTGTGTGTGTGTGTGTGTGTGTTCGTTCACACGCATCAAATAATCTTGTTGCAGACAACACCCCCTCCCCTCCTCCTCCCCCTTCTCCTCCTCTCTCACCCCATCTCTATCTTCCTCTATCTTTCATCCGCTGTCATTGTCTCTCTCTCTCTCTCTCTTTTTCTGTCACTGTCATTGTCTCTCGTCCTATCTCGCCTGCTCTTTTTCAAGCTACTCTATCTCTCTCTCTCCCTCTGACTGTCAATCTCTCTCTCTCTCTCTCTCTCTCTCTCTTATCCCTCCTCTTCTCTTTCTCCTTTTCAGTCATCTGTCTTTCTTTTTCAGTCCACATCTCCCGCTCTCTCTCTATCTCTCTCTCTCTCTCTCTCTATTTTTCTAGTTGAGCCAAAAGTTGGAGACTGTAACAGCCTTTGTGAAACATTATCTATTACCAAACACACACACACACACACACACACACACACACACACACACACACACACACACACACACACACACACACACACACACACACACAGGGAGAGGATCAGTTCTTTTCCGTGGTGACAGAGGGTCATATTTCTTGCTTTGATCTTCACCTCTCTCTCTCTCTCTCTCTCTCTCTCTCTCCCTCTCTCTGTGTCATTCCTCACTCCCTTCTGTCTGTTTTGCACCGGAAAAGAAAGAGAGAGGGGGGCGGGGGGAGAGAGAGAGAGAGAGAGAGGGGGGGAGAGGGAAAATAAGCAAACCGAAGAGATGAGAAGAGAGAATGAGTCTCTTTTCTTCTATCCTTTTCTCTTTCACTCTATCTCTCCCTCCCTCCCTCCCTCTCTCTCTTTCCCTCCCTCTATCTCTCCCAGGCTGGTTGGATGGTAGGATGGCAAGTGAAGCATGAAACCGCCTCCTCTGCCCCTGAGACACACACACACACACACACACACACACACACACACACACACACACACACACACACACACCTACGCAGTGACACCAGTGGACAATAAGCCTCCATGTGCTGAGAGATGTGAAGCTGCAGGACGTGATCAGGTAAATAACGTGTTATATGAACTAGAACGTGAAAATACATCAAATAAATACAGATAGATTTTTATTACGTTATAAAAAATACATCCAGTATATAAAATGTTTAATAAATATATATATTATATTATATTAGATATTTCGTTACTCTATATATTATTACACATTTAGATTCTTTACTTTCTTCTTTTACACCAAAAGGAAAATCTAAATAAAAAAGAAGCTTAAAAAGTATTGATCATCTTTTTTTTATCACAATATTACAGTACAATATACTCCAAATACTTTAAATACTTTAAAGAAGTAACTAGTTAACTTACCACTCAGTTAGTAACGGACTACAGCGACTTATTGATCTCCTTAGCCAATAACTGAGGAGAGGATTGGTACTAACTTCACCTCTGTGGCTGCTGATGCTAACGCTTTAGCATCCAGTATGCTAGCTAGCATCCTCAAAGTGAGGACTGAGAACCTGTAGCAGCTCTGAGGATGATGGGTAATGATGTTGAGGCGTCTGAACCTGCCAGGCTCGTTGAGTGAACAGACTCCCAGCTTGGTTCGTTGACAGGAAGTGAGCGAAGTTACTGGACCAAAGTCGGTTTAGTCCTTTAACACCTTTACTCACAAAGTAGTTGACTGATGGGTAATTTCCTTCTTCTATCCTTGTCATTTTATATCGTTAGTGTCGTCCATTTGCAATTCGTAGTAAAATAAAAGCCTGAATATTGGCGGTAATGCAGAT
>JAXDDX010000313.1:100000-105000 GCA_034670405.1 Hoplostethus atlanticus | reverse complement strand
AAAAGAGAAAATTGGTAGTAAAAACGAGCAGTAAAGAAGAAAAGAATGAGAAGAAAGGAGAGAAAGAAAGAAGGGAAGAGAGAGAGAGAGAGAGAGAGAACACAGTGTTGATAGGTGACATTGGTCCGCTCGCTTTTTATAATTTTCTTTTTTTATTTTACTTTGCGACGGAAACTTGACTGAGAAAGAGCCCCGGGGTGTGTGTGTGTGTGTGTGTGTGTGTGTGTGTGTGTGTGTGTGTGTGTGTGTGTGTGTGTGTGTGTGTGTGTGAGAGAGAGAGAGAGAGAGAGAGAGAGAGAGAGAGAGAGAGAGAGAGAGAGAGAGAAAGAAAGAAAGAGAGAGAGTGTGATAGTTGTTATCAGAAGCACTTTCAACTGAAGTGTGTGTGTATACGCATGTATACTATATATGTGCATCTGTGTGTGTGTGTTTTCCAAAGTGTTGTGCACTCTCTCTCTCTCTCTCTCTCTCACTCACACACACACACAGACACACACACACACACACACTACTGCAGTATCTGATCCATCACTAGAGGCCATCTAGATTTATTTAGCTTTTATTTATACAAGCTTAAAGTCAAACCATCCATCTCACACATAATAGCCCGAAGGCATTCATTACAATGTGTGTGTGTGTGTGTGTGTGTGTGTGTCAGCCTATGTGTAAGAGGGTGATGATTTTGTGTGTAGGAGATGACATTGTGTGCATGTGTATGAGTGTGTGTGTGTGTGTGTGTGTGTGTGTGTCTCTTCCCATCATCCTCAGCACCTCTAGCTATGATGTTGACGGTGACTAAAATTGTGTTCTTTAATAATCTAATCCAACAACACAATTACCAAGTGTCAAGCTGCAGAGCGAGTCTCCGGGCCGAGAGGCGGGGCTTCCTCTGTCGACGTCCAATCAGAAACATCGAATGGAAGCCGCAAAAATTCAGGGGGAAAAAATAAGTTCGGGTTTTTACGCTCGTTTGAGGCGGAAAATAATTTTGTCGGTAGAGAAACGAAAATAAATAACAGTTGCAAAGTGAAGCGTCTGTAATCTAAGTCATACATGTTGTTTCTAACATGTTGGAGTCAGAATATTACCAGGCTCATGTCTTTGTTTTCGTCTTCAGATAAAAGCAAGACGAAAAGCATCAAGTCAATCAGTTGATACTGAAGATCAATAAAACTGATCGGTTCTTTAAGTTTTTCTCCTGAATGTGTTTTTTCTTTATTCGCTTCCACCCAGCTGATAGAAACACGCAATTCAACTTCTATTTTCCCGGACAGTTGGATGGAAGCAGCGACTGAAACTGCACCAGGCCAGTCGGCACGCTGGCGGCCCCTAGTGGCAAGGAGAGGCAACTGTTGGGAAATGAGTGAACTTCAAATACCCGGAAATGCTGTCAGGTGATGTCAGTAAAATAAACAGAAGAAGAACTGGGTAGTTAGCGTGAGCAGCGATAGCCACCGTGGCTGAACAGACAAAGGAAAGAGCGCCACCTACAGGAACTCAAACTCCATCAACAGAAAATCCAAGGAGAAAGACGTCACAGTACTGGACACACTGTTTGATTGACAGGTGATCTCTGGGAAGAGCAGTGAGGAACACCACAGTGAGGAACACTACAGTGAGGAACACCACAGTGAAGAACACCACAGTGAAGAACACCACAGCGAGGAACACCACAGTGAAGGAACACCACAGTGAGGAACACTACAGTGAGGAACACCACAGTGAGGAGAGGAACACCACAGTGAGGAACACCACAGTGAAGAACACCACAGTGAAGGAACGAGGATCTCGAGGATTAGCCCTTTAACAGTTGAGGTTGTGTCCTCGATGGCTAACGTAATATGAGGTGAGGTCAAGCGAGGTCACTGCACCGATATTCACCGAGGGGCGGAGTCATCAGAGGCATCGGAGGCATCGGGAAAAAGTGGGAAAACCGGAAATCTGACCAAGTTTGTGACCAGGAATAAACCCTGAGAGACGTTCGATGCCAAATCTCTCTCTCTCCGCTCGGCTGTAATTAATGAATGAAGCCGAGCTCATTCGTTTTTCCAGCTCTATCCATCCCCTTCTCTCTCTTTCTCTCTCCATCCTTTTTTTTCCTCCGTCCCTCCGTCCTCCACCTCTCCTTCCCTCTCTGCCCTTCATCCCCCCTTCTCTTTATCACTCCGCTCATAAAACCTGCTCATCCAGAAAGCACCGAGTTTAGAGGAGAGGGAAACGAAGGATGGAGGATGGAGAGACAGAGAGAGAGAGAGGGAGAGGGAGGGAGGGAGGGGGGAGAAAAATGAATGAGTAAGAGAGACATGAAAGATGGAGGCTGAAGAGGAGTGGAAGAAGGAAAGGGAGGAGAAAAGGAGAGAGGAAGATGGAGGGAGCTTGAGAGGCAAAGGCGGAGAGAGGGAGGGGGGAGGGATGGGAGAGAGAGAAAGACACAAAGAGGATGAGGAGAGAGGAAGAAAGAGAGACAGGTAGGGAGAGAGAGAGAGGGAGAGAGAGAGAGAGAGAGAGCAGGTCTCAAGGTGACCATTCATTGTCCTAATTTCTCTTTTTAAATAGAGAAAGAGGCCAAAAACAAAACCTCTCTCTCTCTCTCTCTCTCTCTCTCTCTCTCTCTCTCTCTCTCTCTCTCTCTCTCTCTCTGTCAGTCTCTCTCTCTCTCTCTCTCTCTCTCCAACCTGTAATGAAGGTTGGTTGGAGTGTGGAGACACGATGCTGGTCTAACTGGTCTGGTTCAGACACGACGCTGGTCTAACTGGTCTGGTTGAGACACTACGCTGGTCTAACTGGTCTGGTTCAGACACGACGCTGTTCTAACTGGTCTGGTTCAGACACGACGCTGGTCTAACTGGTCTGGTTCAGACACGATGCTGGTCTAACTGGTCTGGTTGAGACACGAAGCTGGTCTAACTGGTCTGGTTCAGACAAGACGCTGGTCTAACTGGTCTGGTTCAGACATGATGCTGGTCTAACTGGTCTCGTTCAGACATGATGCTGGTCTAACTGGTCTGGTTCAGACACGACGCTGGTCTAACTGGTCTGGTTCAGACACGATGCTGGTCTAACTGGTCTGGTTCAGACATGATGCTGGTCTAACTGGTCTCGTTCAGACACGACGCTGTTCTAACTGGTCTGGTTCAGACACGACGCTGTTCTAACTGGTCTGGTTCAGACACGACGCTGGTCTAACTGGTCTGGTTCAGACACGACGCTGGTCTAACTGGTCTGGTTCAGACACGACGCTGGTCTAACTGGTCTGGTTCAGACACGACGCTGGTCTAACTGGTCTGGTTGAGACACGACGCTGTTCTAACTGGTCTGGTTCAGACACGACGCTGGTCTAACTGGTCTGGTTCAGACACGACGCTGGTCTAACTGGTCTGGTTGAGACACTACGCTGGTCTAACTGGTCTGGTTCAGACACGACGCTGTTCTAACTGGTCTGGTTCAGACACGACGCTGTTCTAACTGGTCTGGTTCAGACACGACGCTGGTCTAACTGGTCTGGTTCAGACACGATGCTGGTCTAACTGGTCTGGTTGAGACACGAAGCTGGTCTAACTGGTCTGGTTCAGACAAGACGCTGGTCTAACTGGTCTGGTTCAGACATGATGCTGGTCTAACTGGTCTCGGTTCAGACATGATGCTGGTCTAACTGGTCTGGTTCAGACACGACGCTGGTCTAACTGGTCTGGTTCAGACACGATGCTGGTCTAACTGGTCTGGTTCAGACATGATGCTGGTCTAACTGGTCTCGTTCAGACACGACGCTGTTCTAACTGGTCTGGTTCAGACACGACGCTGTTCTAACTGGTCTGGTTCAGACACGACGCTGGTCTAACTGGTCTGGTTCAGACACGACGCTGGTCTAACTGGTCTGGTTCAGACACGACGCTGGTCTAACTGGTCTGGTTGAGACACGACGCTGGTCTAACTGGTCTGGTTCAGACACGACGCTGGTCTAACTGGTCTGGTTCAGACACGACGCTGGTCTAACTGGTCTGGTTCAGACACGACGCTGGTCTAACTGGTCTGGTTGAGACACGACGCTGGTCTAACTGGTCTGGTTCAGACACGACGCTGGTCTAACTGGTCTGGTTCAGACACGACGCTGGTCTAACTGGTCTGGTTCAGACACGACGCTGGTCTAACTGGTCTGGTTGAGACACGACGCTGGTCTAACTGGTCTGGTTCAGACACGACGCTGGTCTAACTGGTCTGGTTCAGACACGATTCCATCAGTGTCTAAATAAAAGACTAACAGTGGACTGATCTCTACACGTCTCTCTCTCTTTCATTCTCTCCTCATGTCTCTCTCTCATCATCCCTCTCTCTTTCAAACTCTCTCTCTGTCTCTCTCCTCATCATCCCTCTCTCTTTCTTTTTTGCATTACCATCCCTTTATCCTGACTCTACCCTCCATCTGTCTGTCTGTCTGTCTGTCTGTCTGTCTGTCTGTCTGTCTGTCTCTCTCTCTCTCTCTCTCTCTCTCTCTCTCTCTCTCTCTCTCTCTCTCTCTCTCTCTCTCTCTCTCTCTCTCTCTCTCTGTCTCTCTCTCTGTCTCTCTCTCTGTCTCTCTCTCTGTCCCTCTCTCTCTCTGTCCCTCTCTCTCTCTGTCCCTCTCTCTCTCTCTCTGTTCTTGTCGTCTTTGCCAGCAGCGATGTCTTCAAACTCTGATTGATGATGGTTGCCGACGGTTACCGTTGTGTCCTGCTTTCTGTTTTTAACAAAATACTTTCTATCTTTCGCTCCCAAACTTTTTATAATTTTTTTTTTAAGGCTGACTTGGTCAAAGTCAGCTCTCCTCTACTGGGTCGAGTGTGTGTGTGTGTGTGTGTGTGTGTTCAATGCAGAGCAAGGACAGATTTTATTTAGTCAGAAAAAAAGACTTAAAATATAAAATATAATAAAATATTAATGTTTTTATTGTTATTATTATTATTTCATAAAAACAGATGATTGACTAATATCAATCTTTCATCTATGATTATTATTGATGATAT
>JAXDDX010000313.1:85000-97500 GCA_034670405.1 Hoplostethus atlanticus | reverse complement strand
AAGAGAGAGAGAGAGATTTGGGGGGGGGGGGGGAGGGGGGGGGTGATAGCAAAACATGGATCTAATTCAGAGAAAAACGAGGGAAGGAAGTGAAAGAGAGAGAAGAAGAGAGAGGAGTGGGATCGAGGGAACGCGTGAGAGGTACAGATAAAATGAAAAACGAGAGATGGGGGAGGGGGAGAGGGAGGCGGGAGAGAGACTGACTACTGTGTGATTGGATAAGCGCCAGTGACTCTTTGAAATTGTGATTGCCTCAGATAGCTCAACGTATAGCCGAACTTCCCTCCTATAGATAACAGAGTAGTTAAGTAGTTAGCCCAAAACTTTCACTGGTTAAACTTGAAAGGCGTCGCTCTCCGTTTTTTGAAGTCGAGCTCTCGGGCGATTGATCTGCTTTGAAGCGAAAGGGTTTTAAGCCGAGGAAAAACGCGACGGTTCTTTCGCGACTTCGTGGCGAAACTTGGACGGGCTCTCGAGCGAGGGGTTCCTCAAGGTCCGGGTTGGGACGCCGGTCGCACAAAAAAAAAAGGTAAGAAAGAAATCTTCAAGACGCTTTTTGAGGAACTGGAGTGGGATTCTGTGTTACGCTGCCAACGCTGCCCCCCGAGGCCCTGCGAGGCATGACTGGGGGTAAAGTCGGTAAAACCCTGCAGGCTTGAAGGTTGAAGCTGCACTAGCCCAGTCTTATCAGTTACATTACAAAGAGTCCCATCCACACCGACTGAGACGCTGTAGGGTTGATCCCAAACTAAATTCTGGTGTCGGGTATGAACACTGGCGGGGGAATCTTCTCCACACAGGAAATGATTCATCAAAACATAAGAGCAAAAATACGAAACTGTCTGACCGGACTCACCGCCTCCCGCCACAAGAAGAACAAAGACAAGAAGAAGACGTTCAGGTCCGAGGCGTAACGTTCTCAGTAAAAGTGAACAGTGTGATCAGGTAGATTTGTCTCCAAATGTAGGTTACTGTGACTCAGTAAACTGTCTTGTCTTTAGCCCTAGTCTCTACTCCAAAACACTCTGAGTTGGAGCTGGAGAAGAGTCAGCTAGTTAACCTGAACTAACTGGTAGCTAGCTAACTAGCCAGCAGGCTAGTTTAGTTACTGTTAACATGGGACTACTAGCCACTGCTAACGCTAGCTTCTACTAGATATGTTAGCTAGTGTGTTAATCACGAAGCTGCTGCTCAAGTGCTTCTGACCTCCAATATGGCCGCCAGAAGGGGCGGGGCTACATCACCTGAAAACCGTCTTTCAGACACACAGGAAGACATATTCAAACATTTCAACACATTTCACATCCTCTCAGAGCCGTAACGCCCACAGGATGTTTTCACCGTGATTTTGGGTACTTAGGTGGCGCCAGCGGTCCTTGGCTCGTACCCAGACTCACACATACACAAACCCTGTGCACACAGCCGCATACAAAAACTGACATAAAATCAGGTTCACACACACACACACACACACACACACACACACACACACACTCACACACTCACACACTCACCGCAGGGTGTTGGAGGGAGAAATGATGAGAAGATCAATCATCAGCTGTCAACAGTGGCTAATAGAGTATGAGAACAACATATTAACTATACTGGTTAGATTAACACTCACACACACACACACACACACACACACACTCACTCACTCACACGTGCACACACACCTTGGAATCCACACGTTAATAGAGTAAGAAAGACACATTAACTGCACTGATTAGTTTAACACACACACACACACACACACAATTGCATGGTCACACACACAGACACACACCTACACACAAATCAATATGAGGGCAACACACACACATACACACGCACATTTGTACTACACCAAACATGTCCCTTAAATAAGTGAGGAGCAGCAAAAAAATGTACTCATCTCTCTATCCTTGTGAGGACATTTGGTCCTTGTAAGTACAGAAACACACACACACACACCACTACATGTGTTTTCACAGTTAATCACCTCTCTTATCTTTGAAGTCGGGGCGGGGGGTGGGGGGGGGGGGTGCTTTTGGGCTCCGGGAAAAGTTCACATTCTTCCGCCGGCAGACGGTAGGATTCCAGCTTTCTGTCGGCCGGCGGTCCGAGAGAATCCCAGAGTCTCTCCTCGTCTCAAGGAATGTTTCTGCTTTTTATGGCCGCCGGTTTCTGACAGATGCAGGGGAAACACTCGGGTTGTGCCAGCGCCTCTCCGGCTGCCATGGAAATGTATCTGTTTACCGCCGAGGGGGGGAGAGGGGGAGAAGGGAGAGAGGTAAGGGAGAGAGGCGTTGCTGTTGAGGATGGAAAACGAAATGTGTGTGTGTGTGTGTGTTTGTGTCCTCACAAGGATAGGAGGACAGGAAACACCCTGCAACGTGAGGACGTTAGCCGCTAGTCAGTTTTATCAGGGGGCTAAGATTAGGATTGGGATTAGGTGTGTGTGTGTGTGTGTGTGTGTGTGTGTGTGTGTGAGAGAGAGAGAGAGAGAGAGAGAGAGATCAAGCATGTATATGATTGTACTCCTGTATGTCTGCATTTTTATCTGTGTGTGTGTGTGTGTGTGTGTGTGTGTGTGCTGACCTTTCCCCACTGCTAGCCAGTCTGAGCCATCACAGGAGGTATTAATGGACTAATCACATTAAACAGAGAATCATTAATCATCTCCCCTCAGCGCTGTCACCGCCACGCAACGCCTAATCAACTCTATTGTTTACACACACACACACACACACACACACATATATATACTGGCATGAGTACACACACATATACACATAGGCGCGCGCAGCCACACACACACATATATGGCAGGAGTGTGTGTG
The DNA here is from genome assembly GCA_034670405.1 of Hoplostethus atlanticus. Lineage (NCBI taxonomy): Eukaryota > Metazoa > Chordata > Actinopteri > Trachichthyiformes > Trachichthyidae > Hoplostethus > Hoplostethus atlanticus. The sequence continues at coordinate 94,678 of JAXDDX010000313.1, read as the reverse complement.
AATATACATGTAGAACACAAAAGCGCATGTATAGCACACACACACACACACACACACGGTGCATTCACATGCGTGTGTGTGTGTGTGTGTGTGTGTGTACTCAGGAGTGTACGAGCACAGATGCGTACTTACATGTACTGCGACACACACACACCAAAAATCTCTCTCTCTCTTTCAGTTCAGTTCATTTGTATTGATTTCTTATTGGTTATTACTAATCAATCATTGTCCTTGTTTGTGTTCAGGTGAGATGTTTTAATCACCCCCCCCCCCCCCCCCCCCCCGCCAGGTGGGAAACATGATGAAGATGAAACAGAAAGACGATCTGAAGCTGAGAGAGGAATGTTTCAGGAGCTGCCAGTGACATGGATCATATGTTCCACCGCTCTGATTTTCCTCTACTACTCTGATCTGATCACACTCGCGGAAAGTGTGTGTGTGTGTGTGTGTGTGTGTGTGTGTGTGTGTGTGTTGGAATGATAAGATAGAAGGAGGGAAGGAGGAGGGAATTCCTTCACTGGAATCATCAATTTTATGTACCTTTTGGCATAAATAAGGATATATGGAAGGAAGGAAGGAAGGGAGGGAGGATGGAAGGAAGGAAGGAAGAAAGAAAGAAAGAAGGGGAGGGGGTGAAGGGAGGGAAGAAGGAAAGGAGGGAGGAAGGGAGCAGGGAGATAAGAAGGGGAAAGGAAGGAAGGGAGGGCAGGAGGAAGGAAGGACATAAAGATAAAAGGAAGGGACAAAGGAAAGAAAGAGGAGGAATGAAAGAAGGAAGGAAAGGACGGAGGAAGGAAGGAAAGGAAGGAACCAACAAGGGAACAAATGAAGAAAGGAATTAAGTTTGGAAGGAGAGACAAATGAATAAATGACAAGTGGGCAAGAAGGAAGGAGGGAAGGAAGGAAGGAGGGAAGGAAACAAACAAGGAAAAGAAAGCAAAGAAAGTAAGCAAGTTTGGAAGAAAAGGGAGGAATGAAGGAAACAAGGAAACAAGAAAACAAAGAAACCAACATGAAGGGAGCAAGGAAGCGAGGGCAGACAAATGAACAAATGTATAAACAAGTGGACGAGTGTAGGATGAAAGGAAGGAAGGAAGGAAGGAAGGAAGGAATGGAAAGAAAGAATGAAAGAGAGCGCAATTCTCATTTCCATGGCCAAGTCTCCCAAACTCATCCTGAATCAGTCTTAATGCAGGATGTCATCACCTGCAGTCTGTCAACACACACACACACACACACACACACACACACACGCACACACGCACACACGCACACACACACACACACACACACCTCTTTTATCCCAAAAGAACCCTGATGGAAAATGACACACACACCTGTCTTTTCATATGCAGATATGCAGGCCAGCACACACACACACACACACACACACACACACACACACACACACACAACAAAAACACACGAGTTTAGGTGCACATGAAGTGACAGTAACACACACACACACACACACACACACACACACAGCTGCTGCGGTTCAGTGGAGTGACGGAGCGAGACGGACAGAACGGCAGATGGAGGAGAGGAAAGGAGGGATGAGGAGAATAAACGAGGAGAGAGGAGGAGAAGAAGAAGAAGAGACTGGAGGAAACGAGAGAGAAGAAGAAGATCTCTGTTGAAACATAATCTGATATTTTCATAGAAATAAACGTGTTCTGCTTCTGAAATCAATAATCAATATCGATCTGACCGACTTAACACAACATTGATCCGTCCTCCACATGGAGACTAGACACAAAACCAACAAAGAAGAAACAAACAAACAAAGAGAGAAAGAAAACAGGAGTGAAAGAAAGGAAGGAAGCAACTAAGGAAGGAAAGAAGGATGGGATGGAGGGAAGGAAGGAAACAATCAAGCTTGGAAGGACAAAAATGAACAAATGACAGGACAAGTGGGCAAGAAGGATGGAAGGAAAGAGGGAAGGACACAAAGAAGGAAAAGAAAGAAAGAAAGAAAGAAAGAAAGAAAGAAAGGAAGGAAAGGAAGGAAGGAAGGAAGGACAGGGAAACAACTGAAAAACAAGTGAACAGATGAAGGAAAGAAGGAAACAATCGTGAAGGGAGGAAGGAAGCGAGGACAGATAAATGAACAAATGTAAAAACAAGTGGACGTGTGAAGGATGAAAGGAAGGAAGCAACGGAGTGAGAAGAGAAAGAAGGAAAGAAGAAAGAAAAGAAAGAAATATGAAGGAAGGACAGATGAATGAAAGATAATAAAAAAAACAGGTTGACATATGAAGCAGGGAAGGAAGAAAGGAAGGTAGGAAAAGAAGGAAAGGAAGGAAGGAAGGAAGGAAAAAATAAGGAAAGTAATGAAGGATGCAAGTTTGGAAAGAAAGAAAGAGGATGAGAAAGAGGAGACAGACAGACAGACAGACAGAGAGAGAGACAGACAGACAGACAGACAGACAGACAGACAGACAGACGAAATAAAAGAGACCTAAGACTTAAATACAATAAAATAAAAGTCAAAGTAAATGAATAAATGTGGAAGGGAACAAATAAAGTGAAACAAAGTGAACAGGAACAGGAATAGACGGATAACCAGAAGTGGAAAAAGAGAAGAAGAAGAAGAAGACAAGAGAGGGGGAGAAGAAGAGTCCATTAAGAGCTGCAGTCTCTTTTAGCTAATATCTAATTGGTGAGATTAGAGAGTCAGAAGAGTTAACCAAGTGGAAAAGACCATCTAGAAAACCATGATTAAACCCTTCCACTGTAGTAATGAGATCTACTGCAATCCCTTTAACACCATCCCTCACACACACACACACACACACACACACACGCCTGGCTACTTAACACCCTAATCCGGGATTTTTTTTTTTTTACCATAATAAATTTGAAGATGAATCGGATACTTTTTATTTTTGTGCAGAAAGGTCACGGGCAGGACTCACACCAATGGCATTGTGGGTACACGGCATGCACCATAACCCGCCGAGCACCAGGAAAACTGAGGTCCTCATACAGTTGGACAGGGAAGAAAATGCCTTTGTCCCATGTCCCCAATCTTAAAGCTGCACGATGCAATTTCCACACACTGGCGCCCCCAAATGGCAGCGAGAGGCAACTGCAGGTCTGTGGTGCTTCATGGCGAAGGAAGCCAAAGGGACGAGAGAGGAAGAAGACCTAACGTTACCAGTGGACACGTCTTCCCTTGAGGCAACTTGTTAGCTCGTATTTTATTTTGAAGATGCTCATAAAACAGAGAGATTTCCTGTTTCGATTTGTTTGAAAACCAGGAAGTGTCGCGCATCGCAGATTGAAAAAAAGGCAGCGTTTTATTTTTCACGTCAGTGTTACATAGTGGATCTTTAACCGGCGGCTGTAATTCGTCTTTTCTCCTTTTCCTCTCAAGGTGGGAAACAAAAGAGAAGTGATGATGACGATAGCACTAACTGGACACGCCATTTTGGCTAACGGCTAACGGCTAATGGTGAAGTTTAGCCAAGTGAAACTACCCAAATCAGTAGGATTTGAACCTGGGTCGTCTCCACACCCTTTACTTTCCCCATTTCTATCTCAAACTACTTCCTGTTTCTAGTCGTGTCTCCTCCTCTTCATCCTTCCAACAGATTTCTCTCACTTTTGTTTGCATTTTAAAACTCTCGGTGTGAAATCAGATGTTCCTTGCGGCTGTCTTCATCTCTGAAGGTCTTTCATGTGCCAACAAGTGACAATGAGCTTTACGACGGCGGCGTGCGTGAAACCTCAAATTGGTGTGAACGTCAAAGTTTCCATTTCCTGGGTGTGAAATCAGCTGTTTGACTCCTAACGGGCTTATAACTGGTCCAGATTAGCGGACGCCTCATCAGCGCTCAGACAGAAAGAGAAGAGAAAAGGCTTTGTGGTGAGAAATGGGAATTAAATTGTCGGTTTTTTTTTTTAACCCGGGTGTGAAATAGGCCGGTCTAAACTCTTAACCGGCTTACGAAGCTCTCCTCTGTCTCCAAGACAAATCCTGTTTTCTGCCCTGCGACAAAATGAAGAAATGATTTAGAAAGAGGAACGATTCGCTCATTTACTCTGATGTGATTTTTAGCCCTTTTTGTCATCGGCTCTAAATGGTTTCTGAAGGAAACCTGAAGTAGGACGTCCGTCCGTCCGTCAGGGAAGCAACGACACTGAACTGACCGAGAACTTTTACAGATTAAACAGTTTTCTTCCCTTTACCTCACCCGCTCACAGCTCACCAGTTCTGCTTGTGTTGTGTCAGTGAGTACTGTCGAGTACCGCTGGCAGTACTCAAGTACCATGAAGTACCATAGTCACAGTGGAGAAGGTCCTCAAGGAAAAAGAGCAACTAAATACCACACAGTAGGAACGCGTCTTTGACCAATCAGGCTAAAGATTTATGTTGTAAGGGATTTTAAAGATGATGTTGAACTCGCAGCCTAACAGTCTAGCAGCCCTGCTGGTCATCATCTCCCATAATCCTCCAAATGGCTGGCATGTGTTTTATGCAGTGGGAAGTTTCAGCCAAGCAGCATGTTGATATATAGGGTATTGTTGATATTTTACGCCTCAACAGAAGAAGAACTGGGTAGTTAGCATGAGCAGCGATAGCCACCGTGGCTGAACAGACAAAGAAAAGAGCGCCACCTACAGGAACTCAAACTCCATCAACAGGAAATCAGAGGAGGAAGACGTCACAGTACTGGACACACTGTTTGATTGACAGGTGATCTCTGGGAAGAGCAGTGAGGAACACCACAGTGAGGAACACCACAGTGAAGAACACCACAGTGAGGAACACCACAGTGAGGAACACCACAGTGAAGAACACCACAGTGAGGAACACCACAGTGAAGAACACCACAGTGAAGAACACTACAGTGAGGAACACCACAGTGAAGAACACCACAGTGAGGAACACCACAGTGAGGAACACCACAGTGAAGAACACCACAGTGAGGAACACCACAGTGAGGAACACCACAGTGAAGAACACCACAGTGAGGAACACCACAGTGAAGAACACAGTGAGGAACACTACAGTGAGGAACACCACAGTGAGGAACACTACAGTGAAGAACACCACAGTGAGGAACACCACAGTGAGGAACACTACAGTGAAGAACACCACAGTGAGGAACACCACAGTGAGGAACACCACAGTGAAGAACACCACAGTGAGGAACACCACAGTGAGGAACACTACAGTGAGGCTGGAGACTACATTTTAGAAAAGAGGACCTCATGGAACACCACTTTAAGATCTGTCACTTGTTTTCGGAGCGGATCCATCCCCAGAGTGTGAAACGGGTCTTCAGTCGTCTAACGGGCTTAGAGACGCTCTCTTATGTCTCAGAGACAAATCCTGTTTTCAGCTCTCATCAGTCAAGAACAGACACAAGGATGTCTCTTTTTCAATTTCTCATTTAGCAACACACACACACACGCACACGCACACGCACACACACACACACACACACACACACACACTGAGCCTGTTGCTACAGATGAATTTGGAGACAAATCCCTTTTTCTGCTTTGCCCTCTAAGAACAAAAAACACTTGTCTCATTTCCTAACCCTGCCTGTTGCACCAGATAAAAGAGTGTGTGTGTGTGTGTGTGTGTGTGTGTGTGTGTGTGATATCAAGTGCCTTCATGTACTCTCTCTTCCCTACACCCCTTTCCTTTCCTTCTAGCTCCTATGCTATGCAAACAGAACCCCGCCTCCATACGGCTATTGAATGGATTCAACCAATCAGAAGTGAGCAGCGCCGCGTGTCAACAGAAAATCGTTTCGATAACAAATGAAAAAGCAGAAAACGTTTTGGGACCCGAAACTCAAACTCAAACTCCAACGTGGCATTTGTTGACTTTGTGGCGAACTATTCCACTCCAACTCGAAAATTCACCGCAGGACTCGGTGAATATCGGTGCTCCAATAAATGCTTTGAGGTTTTTCTACGTCCTGAGGCGAAACTACGTCCGAAAAACTTCGCGACAACACAGACGTGTCGCAGAGGCCGCGCTGCCGCGATTGGCTAGTTGGCGTAAATGTTCGTCGCTACGGTGACGGAACCCGCTCAGCCGAGACGTTGGCGCCGTGAATCAGACGCAAGACGACTCGACATCACTGACATCAATTGAATGTTGCTCTCACTGTGTGTGTGTGTGTGTGTGTGTGTGTGTGTGTGTGTGTGTGTGTGTGCGCGCCCTGGTTAAAGACAAGTCGAACTGTAAGTGGATGTAATTGAAGCAGGTAATTAACCAGCGAGACTCAAACGTCCCTCAGTACTGCAGGGATGGAGGGATGAACTGGGGGGGGGCAGTAAGAGAGAGGGAGAAAGAGGAGAGGAGCAAGAAGGAGGGAGGGATTATGAAAGACAAGAAGGGAGAGAAACAGGAGAGAGAGGGAGAGAGAAAGAAAAAGAAAGAAAGAGGACGGAGGGAGAGATTATGGGGGTGAGGGAAGGAAGGAAGAGGGAGAGGGGAAAGATAAAAGAAGAGATAGAAAAATGGGAGGTGGAGAGAGAAAGATGGTGAAAGGGGAGAGAGCAAGAGAGAGAGAGAAGAAAAGAAAAGAAACAGAAAGAGAAGAAGAAACAAATGAACAATCAGACAAATGAAGGAAACAAACAAAGAGAAAGTTATCCGGCCAGACCAGGGAGACAGAACGACAGAACAAGAGAAAAAAGAAAGAGAGAAAGAAAGAAAGAAAGAGAGAGAAATAGTGGTGCAGTCCGGTTCCCAGCAGATATCATCTCTCCAGCCGTCATTACGTCTGATCAGCATCTCTGTCCTCCACATTACAATCACAATTATCCTCCACTGTTCCCAGGCCAGTCGGGGGAGGTTGGGTTCAGTCTGCGGGGCGCGCCAGGCGGGTGGGGTTTAACTGCAGCAGGCCGGGGTCAGGGGAGGTTGGGCTCAGTCTGCGGGGCGCGCCAGGCGGGTGGGGTCACGTGGGCGCAAGTACAGGGAAGGAAAGTGTTACATTGACAGGAAGATGCTTCACTGTGATTGACATGGTCTCTCGCCCGCTCGCTCTCTCTCTCTCTCTCTCTCCATCACACACACACACACACACACACACACACGTCCCTGCTATTTGACTTTCCATACAGAGGTTAATGGTTTGCACCTGTCCTGCTCTGTTCAGCTTTTTCCAGTGTATCCTTCATCATTACACCCTCATTGTGTGTGTGTGTGTGTGTGTGTGTGTGTGTGTGTGTGTGTGTGTGTGTGTGTGTTACAGAGAGATATGGTTTTTCCACTGCACTAGTACTATCCAGTACCCGTGTTTGGCCCGGGTATGGTTTGGCGCAGGGCCGCTACCATTTGGTTTTCCATTGTCATTTTGAACACATGGGACCCTGCACAGAACGCACACCTGTCACTATAGCAACAGCAGAACCATAGCAACCAGTGTCAACATCAGCAACAAATTTGGCGGACCCACTCGTCTTTTTTGCCCCGGGATGACATCTTTCTTAGGATAATGCAGCTGTCAGCGAGCGTAATACTGATTATTTTCAAAAACACTTTTTTCGTTCTTTACTTTCTCTGACTTTCCTTCTGTTGGTTTTCGTCCAGGGCAGCCAAGTGGCCGGTCGCGGTACTGCAGTCCTGCCTCAAAATAACGTTTCCATTCATTTCATTAATTTTTTTTGGCTATATAAGTTGCAGTCATGAACCATGCTGACTTTATAACATGTCTTTGTCACCATAGACTCTCAGACCAGTGATCTTTAAATCTGAAATCCCATGATACTGGTGTGGAACGTTGTTGTTGTTGTTGACCGCCACATGATGGCGCCAGAGCAAATGTCTTGTAGTGTCCAGCTACAACCCGTTATGTAAAAAAAATTTAAAAAATAAACAAAAAGGTGAGTTTAAACCAACCTGGTGAATTAGACGCCATTGTGTCCGCTAGGTTTCGAAACCTGCTGGCCGTTTAAAAATGGCGGTTGTAAGGTACAGGACAGGTACAGTACTGAACACTACCGCAGTGGAAAAATGTGTGTGAGTGTGTGTCTCAGGAGAGAGGCAGCAGCATAAAGACACCAGATGCTACTGTGTCAGGCTGCTTAAGTGTGTGTGTGTGTGTGTGTGTGTGTGTGTGTGTGTGTGTGTGTGTGTGTGTGTGTGTGTGCAGTATATTAGACTGGTTCAGGGAGACAGAAACAAAGGAGAGAGAGAGTGAAAGTGAGAGGGATGGAGACAGAAGGAGGGGTTTGGAGAGAAGGGGTAGAAAAGTGAAGTGTGTGTGTGTGTGTGTGTGTGTGTGTGTGTGTCAGAGAGAGAGAGAGAGAGAGCCGGACAGATGGTGAGTGGAGTGGAGAGAGAGGCAGGTTCATATTACAGTATCCAAATAACTACTCATGTTTACTGGGTTTATGTGTGTGTGTGTGTGTGTGTGTGTCGCTCCTTGAGATTATCCTCAGGTCTTTATCGCCATCTAGTGGTTCTCATCATACCACTGACCACTAGCAGGTTTTATGTTCTATTGTCTCAGTTGATAATAAAATCCAATTGATAGCATGACACCTGCTCTGACTGTTCCAGTTACAATACATTCAGTTGAGTCAATATAAATGATCAGTGTGTGTGATCAGTGTTGAGGTGGTTATCAATGGAAGGAGGAAGTACTACTTGATCATCCCAGTAATTATGTTTTAAAGTATAACTGCATTGGATCTTAATGACGTATGGATGTAGTGTTTTTTTAGCATGTACTGTGTGTGTGTGTGTGTGTCAGAGGAGTCGATGCTGAGAGAGAGAGAGAGAGAGAGAGAGAGAGAGAGAGAGAGAGAGAGAGAGAGAGATGCACTAAGTGCTCGGTCGACGCTGCAGGCTAGCGGAGCCGTTGCACTACTAGCCTACTTTAAGACAGGTCACTTCTCTAAAAGTGTCCAGCCACCGTGAAATTCATATTATTCCCATGGAAAACACACACACACACACACACACACACACACACACACACACACCTACTGAAAGGCTTCATCTCTACACCTCACGTTAGAAAAGGAAATACACAACCAGTTGAAAGCGACAGAACGACGTCTGAACACTAAATACTGATATACTTTAGTTTCAGTAGTACTGACTGTGGACTGTAGTACTCCTGTAGTATGATATACTGGATACTACAAATATCACAGCAAACTACTAGTCCCTATAGGAATATTACAGGAACACCATAGGAGATAACACTATTAGTATGGTCTGTTAGAGGCAGTATAAGTACAGTATAGTATATCAGATATACTGTAGTAATACTATAATATAGTATGTTAGATATAGTATAGATAGTATAGTCCATTAGATATTAGATAAGTATAATATTGTCTTAAAAAGTACAGTACAGTCTCATGAAGTACAATATAGTAGTATAGTGTGGTATCCTATAGTATAGTATCCTATAGTATTGTATAGTACCCTATACTGTTGTATAGTACTGTCTACTATAGAATATACACCCACAGCGGTGATTAGTCGGTATCCGGGTTCAGTCTAATGTCTGGAAACAACGTCAGCTTGCCTTTACGCATCTGGAGAGCGCGCGGTCCAGCGGTAACGACTGCTCCCTCGAGGAGTGGAACGGAGATGATGATGATGATGATGATGATGATGAGCGCGTGAAACAGTTTTCTCGCGCGGTGCTGCGTGTTGGGATTTACTTTAAAACGGATGATGGATTT
>JAXDDX010000313.1:35000-80000 GCA_034670405.1 Hoplostethus atlanticus | reverse complement strand
CCACAAGACACTGCTGTCCTGCAAGGGCTCCAGCTTCAGATACAGGTGACACACACACACACACACACACACACACACACACACACACACACACGTACTTCAAACCATGCACACTGACAGGCTGCCTCAAGCCGGTTGTTCCCAGTCATCAGGATGTACTGTCACTGTAATTGATGATGATGATGATGAAACAGGTATTTACTGTTTCCTGTTGCCATGGCAGCGGACGGACCCAGAAGCAGCTGCTGGAGTGCATGGGGTCCGGAGAGAAGAAACACTCTCACTTTGAGAGGTGAGAACGACGGGGAGGACCACACGCCGGACCATCTCACAGCATCTGGAGATCCACTGGAGTACAGTCGGTCTAAACCTCTCTCTCTCTCTCTCTCTCTCTCTCTCTCGCTCTCTCTCTCTCTCTAGGACTTACTGTCAGTCAGACTACGACGCCAGACAGTGTCAGTCTTCTCCAGATCTCCTCACAGACGTCTCCAAACAGGTGATCAACTACTCATCTCACTCTCTCTCTCTCTCACACACACACACACACACACACACACACACACACTTTAGAAATAAAACAACTTCCTTTGTCTGATCTGCTGTCACTACTGTTATTGGATGATTAAGGAAAACAACACACTCAGATAACAGTGTGTGTGTGTGTGTGTGTGTGTGTGTGTGTGTGTGTGTGTGTGCGTCTTACCTCCTCAGCTGTATGAACACTCCCACCCGTACCCTCGGTCAGGCCGGGCCCTGGTGGTCCGCAGCCAAGATGAGCTGGACCCGCCTCGCCAGGAAGTGGGAGATGTGGAACTTAGAGGAGGAGGAGGAGGAGGGGCCAAACGCAGCCAATCGGCCATCGAGGTCGCCCAGACGTGCCGCCCCCTTTCCCAAGTCACTCCTCTCTCTCCAGCTTTCCACCAATCCATCGCTTCGCCTAAGATGAGGTCCGCCTCCACATCGGTGGTGGAGGACCTGAGAGGGGGGAGGACGGGGGCGCAGCGCCAGGCGCAGCGGCTAGCGGGTATCTACGGCAACCGGTCGCGGCGCCGGCCCAACCCCCAGCCCCACCCTGACGCGGCGCAGCAATTGGTTCTCCTCTACCCCAATAGTCCCGCCTACCAGTATCACCCTGTCCTCCCGACGTTCCCATTGGCCGGCTATTCGCCGCTCAGCCAACATGCCTACCTGTCGGACCACGTCGCCGTTTCCTCATTGGAGCGTTTCCCGCAATCAAGGAGGCGGGACTACGTGAGGATGGAGAGCCTGTCGCGGCCGGCTTTCTACCCGCTGAGCCACGATTTGTCCTCGTTCTCGCCGCTCAGGAGGAACCTCCGCCCCTCTGGCTCAGGCGGGCTGGGATTGGCCAGGGTCTACCAGCCGGGAAGCAATGGCAATGGCGCGAGGCGATTGGACATGGGGCACACGGAGGCGGGGCATTACAGCGACGACTCCAACTTCCTCCCTGGGCTGCCCCGCCGCGTGGCCAGCCAGCCAGACGTCAAGTTCCACCTCTCCAGGAGTTCTAACCCCGCCTTTAACCCCGCCTCCGAGTTCCGTCCACTTGGTTACTACCCTCACCTGACACGCCCCTCTAGACCCACCTACCTCCCACTAAACTCCTCCCCTTTGCCGGAACGGCCCACTTCGCTGTGCGTGATAGGCGGCGCCGTGAGAAGCTACAGCGATTCGGACCCGGAGGTTTTCTACCCGTACTACTGCCCACCACCCCCGCCGGGCAAAATGGTACGGTCCACCGGACTGGCCAGGATGAGGTTCTCCTCTGGGAGCCTCCAACTGGACGAGGAGGAAGAGGGGGAAGAGGAAGAGAAGGAGGTGAAAAAGGAGCAGAGGAGGGAAGAGGAGAAGGGCGCTGCGAGAATTACTAAGATCACCCTGTAGAGGAAGATGATGATGATGAAGATGTGAGCACAGAGGATTACCGATCAACACGCCATGATCACATCCACACGGTTCGCTGCACTGGGCTGAACACACGCACACTTTACTGGAGGTGAAGAAGAAGATGGTAAACGTGACGGTTTCATGTGTAAGTGAACGCTAGCAGTGACATAACGGAGGTTAGCCTAGCTGACCTTCAGAGGTCAAGCGAGCCACGCTAGCTGCGGCTAGCTGCGCTTTATTGGTTGCCATGCCAACTCTTGTGGTACCCAGGGAGACAGTTAACCGTCTTTGTAGTTTTCTCATGTTTTGCCAGTACACATGGTAACGGTTGTATATGAGCCACAACAGCCTTGAAGACTTTCTACTGGGTTACGGTTCTTCACTCGGCTGCATCACCGTCGTACCCATGACCGGAGCAAAGAACACCCCCTTAGGTATTACTGCTGTAGTCCCGTTTGTGATTTGTGTACATACTCCCACTGCAAACTATTGAGTATGAGCTGGTGGATGACTTCCAGCTGAAGGGTCGCTTCACCGGTGCTCCCAGGTCAACGGAGCCAAGCTGGTAAGGTTGGGCCCCTGCTTGGCCCCTGTGTGAAAAACAATGTTGGTGGTTTTATAAAATAAAGTGTCTTTCGTGGATGTGACACGCTGGGCAACTTATTGGACAACTTTTTGGGCAATGTAGTTGGGCAACATAGTTAACTGGTTCTTGTGGTTTTCTGTACAAAAATGTGAACTGAAGACTTTTTGGTATCCGGTATGTAAGAGAATTCCTCTTGTCAATAAATTGTTCTATACAGGAAGTGATCACTGTGCTATGTGGATATGAAAATCAATTCATCAATAAATTATACTGGATATGATTCTAATATAATAATAATAATAATAATAATAACTTGTACCATGGGCAGGCCGTATTCCACCCATGCTGATTATAAGAACAATAAGTGATACAATAAAAATGATAATAAAAATAAGTAGAAACAAATGAAAAGATCAAACAGGTTTCTCAATCACACTTAAATATTTATTGATAAAACTCTACGTCCCCCTACAAAAGAGTACATTTCTGTAAAATCTTACATCTTTCATTTTACACCCCCCCCCCCCCAAAAAAAAGCACTTTGGTATCCCTTATGATATATAAAAAGATGGAAATATACAATGACCAAGCGTTATAGTGTCTTTGGTACAAAACATCAGTGATGCCTCTGACTACAGCTCCCTTCACGCTCCATAGGAAAACATGGTAGTACCACATGGCATGTCCAGACGTGTTGAAAACGTCCTTTTCAAGAGCGAGCGGAAGACGCCGCGCGGTTGCCTCGGTTACGGAAGTGTCCGGAAAAGTTTGGGGGGGGGGAAATAAAAATACAATTTTAAAAAATGGGATGAATTTTTATTTCAACTCTTTTCAAGGTAGGACCACACCGATCCAATAACAACTGGTCCAAGTACCTCCGTATCCATGGCAACCACCCGGTTTCTCCACCATTACCATACGATTAAGACAACGTACACATACCAAAACATTTGACACCGTTGGGTCTGTTGCTGCCAACACAGCCGAAGAAGAAATGAAGCTGAGAAAACGTTTGTCTCCTGTCCCGACAGAATCATTGTTGCTACAGGAGAGATCCAACCTAACAGCATGTGTGGTTAGCATGTACGCTACTACGGCAGCTCAACCCTGGTCGTAACCTTTGACCTTCACAACAGACAACAAGGTGAAAGGCTCTGCTGTAACAACAATAACAACGTGTAATATTGGCATATAGAATAATCTGTCAAGTGCTACTGACGCGACGCATCGCTGCTGGTGGGCGAGGAGCTCTGGAACGTTCTTGGTGTTTCCTCATGTTTCTCAAGTCCTTGTGAATGAATGAAGACGTCACTGTGATAAAAGTGACACCCACTCTTGGAAAATGATTGACAGCAAAATACTGAGGCCAGTTATGGTACTTTTTAAAGGACAGGAAGTAACTCCCCGACTCATTTTTCCTAAAACGGATATACATACTGATGCATCTGATCAAAATCAAGTTGGTTTTCAGGGTCTTCACCCACCAGCAGTGATTATATATATATATATATAAAGTGTATATATTACATGTAGTGTGTGTGTGTGTGTGTGTGTGTGTGTGTGTGTACTGGGAGGAGAAATCGCACAGCAAAACTCCTCCATTTCCCATCATCCAACAGTCTTCGGCGTCACCGTACGGAGACACAGTCTCTCTTTCGCTTCACTTTGCATACTTCCATTTTCCAGCCATCCCTTCTTCAGTTGGTCGAGAATCTGAGGGGGGGGGGGGAAGAGAGAGAGAGAGAGAGAGAGAGAGAGAGAGAGAGAGATATTTGGTAAACAAGTGATTGATGAAGAAGCACAAGAACATTATCTAATTGTTTTTAAAAAATACAGGATGAGAAAGAAAGAAAATACAACAGAAACAAGAAAGAAAGAGAAAAGAGAAAGAAGAACGACACAAAGACAAAAGAGACAGAAAGACTGAAATGACACAAAGAAAGAAAAACAAAAGGCAGTAAGATAGAAAGAAAGACAAAGAAGACACAACATTTAAAAAAAACAAAGGAGGAGAAGAAGAAAGAAATCATGACATCATGACAAGAAAAAATAGAAGGAATAACAGACAAAGATGGAGAGACAGACAGGGAGACAGACAGACAGACAGGGAGACAGACAGACAGACAGAGAGACAGACAGACAGAGATACAGACAGACAGACAGACAGAGGAGACAGGGAGACAGACAGACAGACGGAGAGACAGACAGACAGAGGAGACAGGGACACAGACAGGGAGACAGACAGACAGGGAGACAGACAGACAGACAGGGAGACAGACAGACAGGGAGACAGGGAGAGGAGACAGAGGAGACAGGGACACAGACAGGGACACAGACAGGGAGACAGACAGACAGACAGAGGAGACAGGGACACAGACAGGGAGACAGACAGACAGACAGAGAGACAGACAGACAGGGAGACAGACAGAGACAGAGAGACAGACAGAGAGACAGAGAGACAGACAGACAGACAGGGAGACAGACAGACAGGGAGACAGACAGACAGAGAGACAGACAGACAGACAGACAGACAGACAGGGAGACAGACAGAGAGACAGACAGACAGACAGGGAGACAGACAGACAGCTCTCCCGGTACCTGGCGATGATGTGTGTGACCATCCTGTCGGTGATGCCCGGGCAGACGTCCTCGGCCAATCGGATGTTGCGTTCCAGCTCCTCGATAGCCAATCGCTGCTCAGAGTGGTCCTTGTGCTGCTGCTTCAACTGCAGAAGAAGAAATGTGTCACCCGTTGTGTAGACCTCCAGGGGTTGTTGTTCTTCTTCTTCTTTTATAAAGTATTTACTCGTCATTACTCCTCAAGTCTGAACGTACGCTACCAGCTCCAGGGTCTCTAGCTCACCCTGCTGACCCCTGACCTCTGACCCCTGACCTCCCGGTGTCACTGGCTTCAGGCTCACTGCTGCACTTGGTCAAACCTCTCAACTGGTTTATGTGTGTGTGTGTGTGTGTGTGTGTGTGTGTGTGTGTGTGTGTGTGTGTGTGTGTGTGTGTGTGTGTACCAACCTCAGTGAAGACAGGAGAGATGACTGTAGTCAGACTGGTGGATTTACTCAGCTGGTCTTGAACCTAGAGAGAGAACGATGAAGAGGAGGAGGAGGCAGGGATGGGGGATGAAGAGGCGTAGAAAGGGAGAAGAGGAGGAAGAGGGGGAGGAGAGGAGGAAGAGAGGGAGGAGAGGAGGAAGAGGGGTGACATTTGATGACTTCGTTAATAACAGGAATGATGTTTTCTGTTTCCTCCTTTCACAAAAACAAGTAAAAGCCGGAAATGTTTCCCACGTGACAGTCTGATCACGTGACAGTCTGATCACGTGACAGTCTGATCATGTGACAGTCTGATCACGTGACAGTTTGATCACGTGAAGAGTCTGATCACGTGACAGTCTGATCATGTGACAGTCTGATCATGTGACAGTGGCGTACTGACCGTTCCGTTCAGGACCTTCCTGCCCTCCGTCTTCTTCTTGCGGACGGTGGTGAAGGACCATTCTGGAGACTGGCTGTTCTCCTTGTTACTGGACTCACTGCACACACACACACACACACACACACACACACACACACACACACACACACACACACACACACACACACACACACACACACACACACACACACACACACACACACACACACACACACACACACACACACACACACACACACACACACACACACACACACACACACACACACCTCTTATTAGTCGCCTCCACAACTCTTCAGCGTTACTCAGATCAATGAAGGACTTCAAAACACACGATCCATCACCCTCGGTGGACGATGTTGTCCAACGTGCCTTATAGCTGCTTTGAAAGTATTAGTTACTTTAGTTACCTTAAAAAGTAACTAGTTACATTACGGAGTAATACTATACTTGTAGTCTAATACTTGTTAGACTACACAAGTGTGTTTTAAAATGAGACTATTGATCTGGTTAAGACAATCTCTCTTATATTTTAGACTTTTTTATCCTTTTTTCTTGAATTTTTTCTTGAAAAAAAATAAATGCAACAACATTGTAACTTAAAAAGTAACTTGACACATTAAGTTACTAGTTACCACAAAAAGGTAATCAGAGTACTCTAATGCGTTACAAACTCAGTCACACACACACACACACACACACACACACACACACACACACACACACACACACACACACACACACACACACACACACACACACACACACACACACACACACCTACCTGTCTGAGTCATCCGAGCTGCTGTCGCTATGCCCCTCCTCCTTCCACCTCCTGTACCTGTCAATCAACTCGCTGAGGTAGGACGTCTTCTTACAGTGTTTGACGATGAACTTGTGTTTGAGCAGCTCCTTGGCGGTGGGTCTCTGGATGGAGGGGAGGGGGGGGGGGGGGAGGGGGAGAAAGAGAGAATTCATCATCCTGCGTTTCGACTCTCAGGTTCTTAGCTGGTTTCTGGACGAGGCAGACAAAGACAGAAGAAGAAGAAGAAGAAGAGTCGAGGGAGTTTTGTCCACCAGGGGGCAGCAGGACGCAACACAGCCAAACAGAGAGGAAAGATCTCCATGTCTCATCAGCCTGAAGCAGAGGAGAGCCTCCCATCACCTCTCAGTGACGTTCAGGTTTGGTCACTGACGGGAAATCTGCTCCAGACAGGAAGTGACAAACTGAAGCTGAAGAGCGAGGGAGCGCTCCGGCCAGGTTGGTAAACATGAGCGTGCTGTGTGCAGTTCACTGACCTCCCTTTACAGGATTTCTCGGTACTGAAGTTCAAATTTTGCCAACAGTGTGAAGTTGCCTTGTGCAATGTAAGTTTCCTACTAGCCTACTACTACTACTACTACTACTACTACTACGTGTGTGTGTGTGTGTGTGTGTGTGTGTGTGTGTGACTCACGAAGGACGGCTCCTTGTTGAGGCAGGACTCGGTGAACTCTTTGAAGCTCTTGGAGAAGTCCCCGGTCAGGGTGGGCGGGGGGGCCTTGGGGATGTGGAACAGCACCCGCATGGGGTGCATGTCGGAGTTGGGAGGTTCACCCTTGGCCAGCTCGATGGCCGTGATACCCAGGGACCATATGTCAGCCTGACACACACACACACACACACACACACACACACACACACTTAGATATACACACTTTGGTGGAACTACATTTGGCACTGGCTTGTTAAAGTACAAGTATTCATACATGATTCATGAGTACATGGAGGCAAACAGACACACAGCTGCTACTACTACAACAACAAATATTACTACTACTACCACCACCACCAATATTACTACTGCTACTACTACAACAACAAATACTACTACCACCACAAAATATTACTACTGCTACTACTACTACTACAGCAACAAATATTACTACTACTACGGCTGTGACACCCACTGACCAGATGTCAGTCTGGGCATGTGTGAACACACACACACACACACACACACACACACACACACACACACACACACACACACACACACACACACACACACACACACACACACACACACACACACACACACACAGGTTGAATGTCATGTCATCTCAGTTAGCTCCAGTGTCCATGTGTCACTCCATGTAAAGAGCAGACATTCACTCACACTCACACACACACACACACACACACACACACACACACACACACACACACACACACAGGTCAGTGTCACATTACAATAGGATGCCAGGTCAATGTTTGACAGTTACCCAGCTAGCTTTATTACGGTTACACACACTGACCATATGTCAGCCTGTGGAAAGCGCACACACACACACACACACACACACACACACACACACACACACACACACACAGAGAGCGTGAGTGACATATTGACGTACACGCACGCCCCAATATAAGCGCGCTCACCACATGAATCAAACCACATGGTAACACACGCCTCACCGCATCTAGAGAGACACACCCTGATGGGTTCGCCTTATTTCCAACACACACACACACACACACACACACACACAGAGGTCAGCAGTTATGTAATACGTAAAGACATCTGTTGACTTTGTTACTGGGTATCATAACCACCTATTAAAACGACCCTTTTAGAGTGTGTGTGTGTGTGTGTGTGTGTGTGTGTGTGTGTGTGTGTGTGTGTGTGTGTGTCCTACCTTGGAGTCGTAGGCAGACTGCTGTATGACCTCGGGCGCCATCCAGAACGGCGTCCCTACGAAGGTTTCTCTCTTTATCTGCGTGTCTGTCAGCTGACCTGCCACCCCGAAGTCTGCCAGCTTCACCTGACCATGTTCTGACAGGAGGACATTGGCAGCTGGAGAGAGAGACAGGGAGAGAGACAGACAGGGAGAGAGACAGACAGGGAGAGAGATAGAGAGAGAGACAGGGAGAGAGAATCAGCAGAGGGATTAACGGTTAATAAAAGTCCATGTTGCTCTTACACCAAAGATCAAGGTTCCCACGTGTTTTTGCTGATCCTATTCCATGACGTTAAGACTATTCCAAGAATATTCCATGACTTTGAGACAATTCCACGACTTTGAGACTATTCCAAGACTATTCACAGACTATCCCATGGCTCTGAGACTATTCCAAGACTATTCCATTACCGTTGGACTGTTTCAAGACTATTCCACGACTTTAAGACTATTCCAATAGTATTTAAAGACTATTCCATGACTTTGAGACTATTCCAAGACTATTACATGACTGGGTCCATTCCATGACCATTTAAAGACTAGTCAATGACGTTGAGACTATTCCGAGACTATTCCATGGCTTTGAGACTATTCCATGACGTTGGGACTAGTACATGAAGTTGAGACTATTTCACGACTATTCCATGACTTTGTGCCTACTCCATGACTAAGACTATTCCATGCATTTGAGACTATTCCATGGGCTATTTCATGACTTTTGGACTATTCCAAGACTATCCCAGGACACACAGCACCCTTGAAACCACTGATCCATACAGCCCTTCGTCAGTCCCACCCTTACCCTTGATGTCTCTGTGGATCTTCTTCTCAGAGTGCAGGTAGTCCAGCCCCTTCAGGATCTCCTTCAGCATGGTAGCAATCTGAGACTCGTCAAACGGACCTGCTCGCAGCTACGCACACACACACACAAAACACACACACATAAACACAAAAAATGAAGAGGCAGACATAAACACACCGACAGGGTTCACGTAGGAACACAAACACACCCTGTTACGATGCATTCAAGACAAGACTGAACGAAGCAGGCGGACATTGTAAATCAGTTTATTAACAAACGGTCACACCAACTGTCAACTTTTGATTCTATAATTATGCTGTCAATCAAATGTCAAAATGTCATGCTCTGGAATGAGAGAGGGCCAAGCCAATCGCTGCACTAGCTAGTTATTTTTATTTATTTATATTTTATTGCATATTTATTGATATCTTTTATTAACTTTTCACTATTTTCCACCAACCCAACCTCCTTTCTTTGACTCCCAATTCAATACATCAATCAATAAATCCCCATTAAGACTCACAAAGCTCGTTCATTTCATTAGATTAGTAAATCCCATTGACACTCACCAAGTCCAGCGCTGAACCTCCACCAAGGTACTCCATGATGATCCATAGTTTACTGCCCTGAGGACGAGAGTTAGTCCTCCAGTGTTTAGAGGAAAAGGCAAATACAATAATAATTGTAATGTTTCAGTCGGTTTCCATGGACACGTGAATTAAAGGTGCTATGTGTATTATTTTAAACATTAATATATCGTCAGATTAATGGTGCTAACGTGGTATAATGACCGTAAACAACTGAGACCATGGAGGCGACTGGTAGCCTCTACCTCACCAGTGGTATTGTTACTAGTGTTTCTCCACATTAAGACTACATTTCCCATCAGCCCCATTGCTTCCTGCCCCCCCTCCCCCTCCCTGGCATCTTTGTCTCTCCTGAAGAGGATCAACATGTAGAAGTGATTTCTCCATCTTCCTTTCTCTCCTTCCTCCATCTGCCGTCTCCAGAAACTCTTTATCTTTAGCTCCGTTAGCGCTGGAAGAACAGCGCCCTCTTCCTGTTTGGTGCCGTAAAGCAATCCAGCAGATTTCCCTCCAAATCGACCCGGTGGACACAAAGTAGAATGAGAGTAGAGGCTGCTAGAGGCTGACAGGCTGCTAGTGGTGGTCTGGTTGGTTTATCGATGTTAAATCACCTTCATTCATTTGTCCAAGTACCTTCACACACACCTCTTACCTTCAGATAGGAGCCGAAGTACTTGGTGATGTAGGGACTGTCACACTGACTGAGTACTGTGATCTCCTGCTGGATGTCCTCAATCTCGTCCTCAGCCTCCTCCAGGTCAATGGTCTTGATGGCAACAACACTCTGAGTACGGTTATCGATACCTTTAAAGACCTGGAGGTGAAAAGAGGAGAAGAGAAAAGAGAGAAAGAGAAAGGAAAGAAATTAAGAGGTGAGAAGAAACGAGGAGAGAAAACAGAAGACGAGAAGAGAGGAAATTAACAGAGAGGAGATGAGAGGAATGAAGAGATGAAAAGACTCAGGAGAAGAGAAGAAAAGGAGGAGAAAAGATAATATAAGAGTAAGAGAAGAGGAGAAAAG
Source organism: Hoplostethus atlanticus (assembly GCA_034670405.1). NCBI lineage: Eukaryota > Metazoa > Chordata > Actinopteri > Trachichthyiformes > Trachichthyidae > Hoplostethus > Hoplostethus atlanticus. Next base: position 68,922 of record JAXDDX010000313.1, on the reverse strand, counting down.
AAGAATAAAGAGAAAAGGGGGTGAGAAAAAATAGAAGAGCCAATAGAACAGAAGAAAGAGAAGAGAAAAACAAAGAGGAAAGACAAAGAAAAAAGGACAGGAGAGTAAGAGGAGAAAAGAATCAAGAGATGAAGAAGAAGACAAGCAAAAGAAAGAAGAGAAGAAGAAAAAGAAGAGAAGAAGAAACACACACACACACACACACACACACACACACACACACACACACACACACACACACACACACACACACACACACACACACACACACACACACACACACACACACACACACACACACACACACACACACACACACACACACACACACACACACACCTACCTCTCCAAAAGATCCTTTGCCAATCCGATCCAGTTTGGTGAACAACTCCTCTGGATCAATATGAGTACTCTAAAGAGGAAAGGAGAGAAGGAAAGGAAAGGAGGAGACTAAATTAGTAAATAACATTAATCAGTTTTATTGGCTCATAAGTTTGAACACAAGGACGTAGTGGGTTTCTCACATTACACAGATAAATAGAAATGAAGTATATCATTATAAGTAGTATTTAGAAGTATCAGCAGTGTAGTAAAAAAAAAATACAAATAATTCAGGAAAATGGCCTTTTATACAACATGTACATGATATCTGGTGTAATGTGTCAGCACTGACAGGAAGCTATGGAAGTCAGTGATAAATAAATAAATAATGTAATTACATACAGTACTGTGCAAAAGTAAAAAGGCACAAAAACAAGAATAGAAGAAGAAAAACAATAGAAGAAAAACAAGAATAGAAGAAAAAGAAGAAAAACAAGAATAGAAGAAAAACAATAGAAGAAAAACAAGAATAGAAGAAGAAATACAAGAATAGAAGAAAAACAAATATAAAAATGTGTGTACAATTAGAGATATTAGCTAAATTCATGTGAAAAACTGACATTGTTTCCAGTTTATTTATTTTATATATTGATTTATATTTCCAGTCTTCCTCTTGCCCAGGTCTTGCAACATGAGGGCCATGCTGTCACCACACAGTCATTACAGACAGGAAGACGTGAGGGCGACAGTTAAACATAACAGGAACTATAAACACACACACACACACACACACACACACACACACACACACACACACACACCTCACTGTGGTGTTCTTCACTGTGGTGTTCTTCACTGTGGTGTTCCTCACTGTGGTGTTCCTCACTGTAGTGTTCCTCACTGTAGTGTTCCTCACTGTGGTGTTCCTCACTGTGGTGTTCTTCACTGTGGTGTTCCTCACTGTGGTGTTCTTCACTGTGGTGTTCTTCACTGTGATGTTCCTCACTGTGGTGTTCCTCACTGTGGTGTTCCTCACTGTGATGTTCCTCACTGTAGTGTTCTTCACTGTGGTGTTCCTCACTGTGGTGTTCCTCACTGTGGTGTTCCTCACTGTGGTGTTCTTCACTGTGATGTTCCTCACTGTGGTGTTCCTCACTGTGGTGTTCCTCACTGTGGTGTTCCTCACTGTGATGTTCCTCACTGTAGTGTTCTTCACTGTGGTGTTCTTCACTGTGGTGTTCCTCACTGTGGTGTTCCTCACTGTGGTGTTCTTCACTGTGATGTTCCTCACTGTGGTGTTCCTCACTGTGGTGTTCTTCACTGTGGTGTTCCTCACTGTGGTGTTCTTCACTGTGGTGTTCTTCACTATGGTGTTCTTCACTGTGGTGTTCCTCACTGTGGTGTTCTTCACTGTGGTGTTCCTCCCTGCTCTTCCCAGAGATCACCTGTCAATCAAACAGTGTGTCCAGTACTGTGACGTCTTTCTCCTTGGATTTTCTGTTGATGGAGTTTGAGTTCCTGTAGGTGGCGCTCTTTCCTTTGTCTGTTCAGCCACGGTGGCTATCGCTGCTCATGCTAACCACACACACACACACACACACACACACACACACACACACACACACACACACACAGTCTAAATGTAGCAGCAGCTCCCTGTCATTCTGAACTATAAAGAGGGAACAGTGTTTTGCCCTCTTTGCCTCAGCGAGCACTCGCTATGCAAGTTTGAACAACACACACACCCAAACACACACCCACCGCTATGACACACAAACACATTTTTTCTTTTAAAGTCAAGAATTATTTGGAGGCACACACACACACACACACACACACACACACAAGCATATGTTATTCCCTCAGCTATGATTTCCCCATTTAATCTAAAAAGGGAACAGTTCTGGTAGCGTTGCCTCAACAGCAACCTTTATTACAAGCTAGAGCTCTCACACACACTGCCCACAGTGTTGCCACACCCTGTCAGCAAATACAGCGGTTACTGTCTAATGATACTCTGAGAGAGAGAGAGAGAGAGAGAGAGAGAGAGAGAGAGACCGAAATAAACGGAAAATAAGATAAGATAATCCAACAGAATCAGAAAGTGTGTGTCAGAGTTAATAAATGATAAAGAGCAGATTACAGTAAGAGGACTATAAATATCCTCAGTCTCTTCCTTGTGTGCGTCACCCCGGGCTCGCTACTTCACCTTCGACCAATCAGGAAGTGTAAACCGGGTCATTTAGATCCCAATTATGATGTAATAATGTGATAGCGGCCAAAGGGGGTCTCCCCTCGTCTCTCTGGTTCACAAGACTGAGATATCAACATCAGGTAATCATTTCTTTTTGCCCCATAAACGAGGAAACATTTTGAAATAACATGCTTCATTTCCTCTTAAAGTTAAAAGGGCAAGTGAATGTCAACAGACGTGGCCAGATGTGTTTCGTTCCAAAATAAGAGCCTCCTCTGACAAACAAACTGATTGCTGACATGAAACTAAAACTCACTGTTATATTCAATGTGTTTTACTGACATAACTACTACTACTACTACTACTACAACTACTACTACTACTACTACTACTACTACTACTACTACTACTACTACTACTACTACTACTACTACTACTACTACTACCACCCATGGCAACAAGATAAACATGTCAGCATGTTCCACTACCTGCAACATCTCTTTTTGGTAATATATTTTCTAATATTTAACGCTATAAATAATAATACTCCTTACTGGTAATTCTGCTATATATTTTTTACCTGGCTCTTACTAGTGACACTATTTGAGAGCTGCTCTTTATTGGAAGGTTTACGACATACTGTCATTTGAAATAAAACCCTTACTTTCCTCTAAAACCAAACTGGGAGGTTTCTCTGCACATATAATAATAAATGAGATAAAAAGAAGAGATTTCACAGTGAGCTCATAAAAACAAGAAGATAATATTCATCACTACGGATGATATTTTGAGTTTTGTTTCTGTAGACAAATTCTGCATTGTGGAGGGACAGGGCTTACAGGGCTGCACATGGAAAACCGCTATATTTCACAGATTCTACAAGATATTTCAAGTTAATGTTTGACTACAAGTCTGTTTAAATTAATGTGTAAACGACCGTTACAGACACAGTGGAGGGAGTTTAATTTGAGCTTATCAGTTACTGGGATTTCCGTGTGGATTCAACAAGACTTCCAGAAACAAAGCAAACAAACTCCTTTCCAGAATCAAAAGGGGTTTAAGTTAATGTTTAGCTGAATCCACCAAAAAGTAAATGACAACACTTCATCACACATTGACTATATATATATATATATATATATATATATATAACAGCGAAGAGGATCTGAGGGAGGAGTTTGCTGACTTTGCAACTGAGGCTTTGTAGTTGCATTACAAATCTCCCAGCAGCCACATCTGGCTCCATCATGGAGTCCAGTGGAGAATCAGCTGTGCACAAATAAAGTCTAAATATAAACCAACCATCCGAACCAGGTTGTTGTGGTGTGTCTGTAGATCATCCAGTAACGTTCTCAGTAAAAGTGATCAGTGTGATCAGGTAGATTTGTCTCCAAATGTAGGTTACTGTGACTCAGTAAACTGTCTTGTCTTTAGCCCTAGTCTCTACTCCAAAACACTCTGAGTTGGAGCTGGAGAAGAGTCAGCTAGTTCACCTGAACTAACTGGTAGCTAGCTAACTAGTTACTGTTAACATGGGACTACTAGCCACTGCTAACGCTAGCTGCTACTAGATACGTTAGCTAGTGTGCTAACCAGATGTGTTAACAACAAGACAGTGATGGTTAGCCGACCAGATACTATGGTTAGCTAGCTAGCAAGCTACATGATCTAAACACTAAATCAATCAGATGGATCAGTGATGAAATGATCAGTTCAGTAGAAACAGACAGAAATTAACCATGAAGATTCAATTCAGTTAGACAGAAAAACAATCCGCAGTTCAGAGAGCTGAGGATCCAATATGGCCGCCAAAGGAGGCAGAGTTAAAGTCATCCTAATGGATGACAGACCTCCTGATACTGGGACAATACAGAACAACAACAACAACAACAACCTCTCTCTCACACACACACACACACACAGGGTGCAATGATGAAGGATACCCTGTACAGATAATCAGACAGCAGGGCTGTTTGTGAAGTGATGCGTTTTACGTTTCACCAGAAGAAGAACTGGGTAGTTAGCGTGAGCAGCGATAGCCACCGTGGCTGAACAGACAACTTCCCACAAGTGGCTGGTTGCATAAACAGACCACATGAGGATCTTCAATCATCTGGAGCATGGTTTCCTGCCGACCTCCACAGCAAACCTAATCTGTGTATAGATAAAGTGGTGTTTCTGATTCACAAGGGTGAGTAATCATACATTTGGTGTGAAACTGGAGGAAATGGAGAACTGCCTCTAGGAAAGCTCCAGTAGAGGAACTGGTACGATATATGCTCTTTGGCTGATAGGTGAGATAAGGGAAAGATGAGGGTTAAAGCTAGAGGGCAATGATGGGGGGGGGGGGGGGGGGAGGAGAGAGAGAGAGAGAGAGAGAGAGAGAGAGAGAGAGAGAGAGGTCATTGAACTCTGCCTGGTCCGTCAAACATGCAAACATTCTGCTGCCTAGGAAAACTTGGATAAGACTATGGAAACTTTGTGTGTGTGTGTGTGTGTGTGTGTGTGTGTGTGTGTGTGTGTGTGTGTGTGTGTGTGTGTGTGTGTGTGTGTGTGAGAGAGTGAGAGAGAAAGAGAGATCTGCTTTTACTAACAAGTGGTGTCCAAATATCCTCACAACAAAGTGTGTGTGCGTGTGTGCGTGTGCGTGTGCGTGTGGTGTGTGTGTGTGTGAGAGAGCGAGGTCAAAGGTTACAGCTGCCCGGAGGAGGAAGTACAAACACAGCGTTCCCAATGACCTTTGCGGGCGCCACCATGTGAAAACGTCCCAGCTCTAAACTAAAAGGTCCTCGGTGCAGGTGGGAGCCGAACCCTCCACCCGGGCTGCCTTAGTGCCTTTGAGCCACAGAAACCACAGTGAATGGACGTAGCATACATCAACTACTTCATTTCATCTGTTGTCCAATCATTTGCCTCCCCAAAGCATCCAGGATGTGAGGAACTCTTTCAGTGAATTGCATCAGAAGGCAGGAAGAGGCGGAGCAACAGTTCTCAACCAGTTGCCTCAGCGTCGTTGCTTCACCCACAGAAGGCCGTGGTGCTCAACCGGGTCCTCAGGCTCCAGACTCCTCCTGGTTTTCTGTCAGCCAGCCAGTTATCTGGGTTCACCTGTCATCCCAGGTCCGACCCAGTCCCCCATCACGACCTGGCAGAACAGAAACCCAGCAGCACTCTGAACCCAGAGCTGCAGATATGATGATGCTCTCACTTTGTTGCCTGTTGCTGCCAACATTGCTGCCAACATTGCTGCCAGCAATGTTGCCTGGTACCACCACCCATCGCTACCGTTGAAACGTCAACAACTAACAACTAAAAGAACTGTTACCGATTTTTTCTAATTGTTTGTTTTTTTAATTGTTGTGTTTGACGACTTAAGAACTGGTTTCCTTGACGACGATGTGGAATTCCTGTCGCCGTGGTAGCAGCGTTGACACCAGGATTCTCTGTACCGGGAGCAGCCCAACTGCTTTCACTCCCACATCAAAGCTGCAGAGCAGAAATGAACCACGGTGCAGACACTAACCAACACCAACGTCCTCTAGCTGGTCACATGTCAGCCAGCTGAGCTGTTTACTTCCTCAAAACCCCAAACTGTCACATAGTCGACCTCAAGGCAGGAAATTGCTGGATTGGTGGATTCTGAAGTTCAGCAGACTTTTTTTTTTTCTTCTTTCTTTTACCAGTCACCTTGGTGTTTTGGTATTAAGACTGCTGGTAATTTGCCACCTTGACACACACACACACTTATACAGGTGTGTGTTCAGTAGCTGGTAAATCCCAAAGTCCACCAGCAAACTTTTATTCTAGAAAAGACCAAATGATGGTTGGTTGTGTCTGGTAGAGAAGACGAAGGATGTGATCAGACCTACAGGTCCGAACCAGAGCAGAAAAGATCCACCTCGATGTCTTTTAGTATCTGGTTGGTTCAGGTTCACACCGACCAATCACAAGCCAGCCAGAAGTCCCATGACTCCCCAGCAGCTGGTTGATTGGTTGAGTTTTGGTAACCTGTCATCCCACCAGGTTAGAGAGTCCAAACCAACCTGGTTCCAGTCTGTCACTTGATCTACCATGATGGACTTGTCTGCTCTTCTCTGGTGTTCATACCAGTTAAGAACACATGAAGAAACATGTGAACATGAGCATCAGTCCAGACGGAGGTTCGCTTCATTTTGTAACAAAATAAACTTTTCCTCTCTGGTTCGGACCAAAGAAAACAAACTCTAGGTGTGATCCCAACTTCAGCCACAGCCAAAACTCTCACACACACACACACACACACACACACACACACACAGTCCCTTTCAGGTTTCAGCCTGACAGAGCCTGTTATTATGTCATGATGGGATGCCTGACTGAGCGCTGCAGCTCTAAAAAGGTGCAGCCGGAGTACAAAGCAGAGCCACTCCCTGGCGTCTCGTCAGGTCCAGCCGGCCGGCGGCCTCCCCAGAATAGCACACCACCATTAGCATGACAGTAAACTGAGGCCATACATGTTGGGCGGACCCTTACGTGGTGAAGGTAAAGCTTTCTCTCATAAACTCTATTTATAAACTCTATTTAGCAACTTCAGAAAGTACTGCCTTGACTTTGTCTGCATTTTGTTTGTTACAGCCTGAAATCAAAATGTAGTTGTTGATCTACACACAATAACCCTTAATGTCAAAGTGTATTTTTATTTGGGATTTTTACACATTTATTAAGAATGAAAAGCTGAAATGTTTTGAGTTAAGTATTCAACCCCTTAGTGGCGACACTCACGTCCCTTTGAGTCTCCTCCAGATGTCTCGACAACTTGATTTGAGTCCATCTGTGGCCAATTAAACTGATCAGACAGATTTCAGAAAGACACTGCTCGGTCTATATGAGGTCCCGTGGACGACCATGTCCAAGAAACTCAACCATGAAGTCCAAGGAGGATTGGAGATGTGGGAACTTCAAATCCGTAATGCAAAAGAGCAAAACACCATCTAACACCATCTCGCTACCGTGAAGGATCAGGTCGTCAAGAACTTGGACCAGTAAGGATAGAGGGAACCACGAATGGAGACAAATCCTGGAGGAGGACCTGATCCAGAGTGACCAAGACCTTCCAGCAGGACGGGAACGCTCAAAGCCAAATCAGCACCGGAAAGTTGTTGAGTGGCCCGACCAAAGACCTGAATCCCACTGAAAACCTGTAGAATGACTCCAAGACAGAGGGTTGCGATGCCGTTATTGATCGGTTCTATTATAGAGTACTTTCTGAATGCACTGTACGTTTTATTGAAACTGAACGGTCGTGAATGGGGTTGAAGTTTCAACAAAAATGATACCCATAAATGCTATTACGCAATATACAAGCCACTTCTGTACCAAGGAAAGAAAATTAAAAAAGAGGAAAAAAATATTTATAAAAAAAAATAAAAAGTAGAATAAGAAGATGCATAAATGTGTGAAAGAGAGAAAAGTGTTTGCATGTCATAGGTTAGGGGGATTTTCCAAAATAAAATAAATAAATAAAATAATACTTTGTTGTTACCGGAAGAGTTCATAGATTTGAGCCATGAAGTTCAACATGGAAAGGTGACAGGACTTGGTGATAAACGTTGAGGTCACTTCCTCTCGGTCTCTCGACTCACACAGTTTCTGCAAGGCATTATGGGTGCAGCTGCTGCTAGGTGTCATAGGTGTGTGTTGTTATAACCGCTTCCTCCCCGCCCATCGGGGAGCAACAGAGCAGGCAAAGCAGGCTCCCAGCGACACTCAGAAGACCGACTGGCTGGTTCCACACAGGCAGACACACCTGTAGGCTACAACCAGGATCCCACCTGCACGCGCCTTACACGCCGCTCGTGTTCACCTTCAACCTTCATTTACCCAAAGCAGCTACAGGCCAGTACACAACACCCAGATAGATGGTGTAGTAATACCATAGGAGGTCACTACAAACTCACTATTGAGTACCAGGTATGTCCCTATAGGAATACTATAGAAAAAAATACCACAATAACAAAATACCAACATACAAGTACATGAGGTAGTAGCACGGACAAACTGTATGTCCCTGTAGGACTATTATAGTGATACAGACATATAGGAATATAATATTAGTGATAAAAATACCATTAAAGTACTATAAATGTACCATAAGCTCACTATAAACTCACTATCGAGTACCTATGGTGAGTTTACATGGCGTGTACAGTGACACAGATACACTATAGGGATATTATAGGACTATTATAAAGACTCTGCAGGGCAGCGACACAACTAAAATGTCGTTGTTGAGGTTTTGTATGAAATAAATAAAATAAAAGCCCGAGATGTTTCCTAATGCTGCCACATGGCCTGCTGTCCTCGTCCACTGCTGGTTGGTAGTTTGTTGTGGTCGCACCGACGCCTCAAAAACAGACTCGGGTTCAAATCTTTACTGCAGTGTCCACCTTCAACTTACCTGCATACCAGGAACTTCCATGGTTGTTACTTCGGTGTATAAACGCCCTTTTCCTCCTCCAGGTTTTGTTTTGGTTCGTGATTGTCCCCCTCCTGGCCAAGCTTCTCCGAAACTCCGGGCGAGTTTAGCTGTGAAATCCGACAGAAAACGCGATTTATTTTCACCAAATAAAAAAAAAAAAAAAGAAACCCGACAGAAAACAAGTCAAAACTACTAGCACACGTCTCGGATCTGCAGCGACAAAGTGTTGAGCAGAGGAGGATGACGAGTCGGTTACTGCCTACTTTAAGGGAGGAGCGACGGTGTGTGCGCGCGTGTGTCTGTGTGTGCGCGTGTAGGAAAGAGACAGTAACTTTTACGCAATAATCTATCTAACGCCACCTTGTGCCTTGATCGTGGTACTGCAATGTCTATCTATCTATCTATCTATCTATCTATCTATCTATCTATCTATCTATCTATCTATCGATCCGTCCTCTTTTGACAAATGAACGTGATGAAACAAGAGAAGGAGGGAGGAAAGAAGGATACAAGGAAACGCTGAAGGAATCAACAAAAGATAGTTGAGGTTCATGTTGCCTTCAGGTGCTCCCAGATCTTCGAAGTCGTCCATGCAACATGTCGTGCATTCAAGTCTATTTAACTAGAAATAGTAACAAAATGCTAAAATAAATAAATAAAATGATGATGATATAAAACATTTCATCATTTAATTTTTTTTTTAAAGGGTGTGTATGATGTTTCCATGGCTAGTTGACATAACCAAGGTAGTTTGTTGTTTGTGGGTCATGTGACTTGGGAGCTATTGAAAGAAAATCTATTATTTTCTGTTAAAAACATTCATATATAACATTTTCAACATTTCAACAAATAAAATAAGCACTTATTGACTATTATTAACAACAACGAATAAAAAATATAAGAAGCTATATAACTACAAGTACAAAAATTATGTGTGCACGAGACGTAGCTCTACTATAACACAATGCTTTGTTTTTGTGATTATGGTTGAGAAGAAATTTAATTTTAACTTGATGTGCATCTATGCAATTACTTTTACTTTTTTTTCACCCTTTTGTCTGGTAATATTTCCGACAGCACATGAAGCCATCCCCAGTTTTTGCTCTGACGTCACCAGGAAGTGGGGGACGGGGGGCGGAGCCCAGCAGAAGATGGCGTCCCTACGCTGTAGGCGAGACCCCTGCGGCTTTATTTGTTTGATTTTAACGTATTTCAGCGTGTTTTATGCGGACTATGTGGTTATACAGTACGTCCTCATCCCCGCCTATTCGGGAAGGTCAGTATTCTGTGTTTTAACGAGGTTTAACCCTCAAAAAACGACAAGGTGTCAGTGGATCTGCGCTATCTAGTCATTCATTTGATACGAGATTGATATGATAGCTAGCAGTTAAGCTAGCTAATATCATGTATTTTGCTTTACCACCTCAATATGAACTCGTTTTTCCAATAACGAGATGCACTTCTCTATATCTAGCGGTAACCTGGCTCGTGATAATAGCGCTTTTGTGCCTAGTCAACACAAGATACAAGTCGTTTCCGTTTGTTTACCAGCTGAGCTTTTTATCCAAAACAAAACTGAAGCTTTATGGTGACTAAAACGTTACATACAAATGTGTAGTTTTCTATCTCTTACTGACAATCTGTCACCACTACTGAAATAACGTTGACATTTAGTCCTAAACTACATAGACATTCATCAAGTTGTCGCTAACATTAGCTAACGTCATATGTTTTACTTTGCTGGCTCTGTATCAGCTCGTGTTTCTCCTAGTCACATATATTTCAGCTGTCCGGTTAGGTTAGCATAAACTTTTGGTCTTCGTCAGTGTGGTGTAAACTGAATATACCCATGTGAATGGTTTAGCCTGCCCTATATTTGGTTTAGCCCATGTTAAGGTATAAAAGGGGCAAGGGGAAAGCCTTCGGGGCTTCCGTATTTAGCATGTACAAAGAAGACGTGTTATTAAAGCAAGCTTGGTACACACCTTCGTAGAGTGAACTCACGTTATTAACTAGATAACACGACATGGTGTCAGAATAGACTACGAGCGCGTGTGTTAGTGTTGTACCTTGTTTTGGAGGTTTGTAAACTTTTGGAAAGTTGAAAAAGAAAAGTTTGCGGCAGCATGTCAAATTCTGGCGACGAAGACGGAGTTGTGAGAGGTGGGCTGCAAGCAGCACCTCCGCAGTTGGCGCAGCCTACGCCAGGTGCGTCATTCTCCATTCAACCACCGGAGCCGTTTGACTTCGCCAAACCCCAAGAATGGGAAAAATGGATTCGGAGGTTTGAACGCTTTCGGCAGGCTAGTAATCTCCATGCATCCACCCAAGAGAATCAGGTAAACACCATGATATACTGCATGGGTGACGACGCAGATGACGTCCTGAAGGGGTTGAACTTGACGCAAGTGGAGCAACGTCAATACAACACTGTAAAAGACGCATTCCATGCATTCTTCATTGTTAAGAAGAACGTGATATATGAGAGAGCACGCTTCAATATGAGGAGACAAGGAGAGCAGGAAAATGTGGATTCTTTTGTGACAGCCTTATACTCACTAGCTGAACATTGTAATTATGGAGCATTGAGAGATGAGCTGATCAGGGATAGATTAGTTGTAGGGCTAGCAGATATGCGCATGTCAGAACGAATGCAACTAGATAAGGATCTCACATTGGAGAAAGCCATTGATATGGCTAGACAGAGTGAAGAAATAAAACGCCAACAGCCTAAATTACGTGGTGACGCAGCATCAAGTGTTAAAGACGCATGCTCTGTGGATAGAGTGATGAATAAAAATAGGCAACAATACCAGAAAAAGCAAAAAAACTACACTGGTAAATTTAGTTATGGCAATGAAAAAAAGCCTAGTTATGGCAATGACAGGAGCAAACAGTCAAAGTGCCATAAATGTGGAAAGAGTCCCTCACATCCCAAAACCCAGTGCCCTGCCAATGATGTGATTTGTCATTCCTGTGGGAAAAGGGGACATTTCAGTCGTGTGTGTGCATCAGCAAAAACAGTGAACGAGGTTCAAGAGGAGGATGATAGCATATTCCTTGGCACAATAGCAGCAGGTAAAGACCCGTGGATGGTCGATCTTAAATTAAAGAACAGATGTGTCAAATTTAAGATAGACACTGGCGCGGATGTGACCGTCATCCCGGATTTTGTGTTCAACACAGTGTTCAAAGGGGAGAAACCTACACTACGAAAATCAAAGATACCCTTGATAGGACCCGGAGGTGCCCCACTGGACGTGTTGGGGGCCACAGACATTCTGTTACAGAGAAAGAAGAAACAGTCACTGGAGGAGGTCTATGTAATCAGAAGCCTACACACAGCCCTATTAGGAAGGTCAGCCAGTGTAGAGCTAGGTCTAGTAGCTAGACTAGATAGTATCACTATAGAGACACTGAAGGAGAGCTATCCAAAGCTGTGCAGTGGTCTTGGTCTCATACAGCAGCCATACACCATCAAACTGAAACCGGGAGCGGTACCATACTCCCTCAAAACTCCACGACGTGTCCCTCTTCCACTTATGCCTAAAGTCAAGAAAGAACTGGAGCGTATGGAGAGTATAGGGGTCATCAGCAGAGTGGAGGAACCTACGGAATGGTGCTCAGGCATGGTGGTGGTGCCTAAAAAGACCATGGACCTGAGAATATGCGTCGACCTCACCAATCTGAATGAGTCCGTATGCAGGGAAAAATACATCCTTCCCTCAGTTGAACAGACCCTAGGCTCACTAGGAGGGGCCAAGATTTTCAGCAAGCTCGATGCTAACATGGGCTTCTGGCAAATCCCTCTGGCAGAGGAGTCAGCAAAACTGACTACTTTTATCACACCGTTTGGGCGGTTCTACTTCAACAGACTGCCGTTTCGGGATAGCCTCTGCACCTGAACATTTCCAGAATCGTATGGTCACAGAGGTCATAGAGGGGTTGCAGGGCGTGGTCTGTCATATGGACGATGTGTTAGTCTGGGGGGGTACGCAGGAGGAACACGACTCCCGACTACATGCTGTCCTGGGGAAGATGGTAAAGGCGGGAATGACTCTAAATATGGAGAAATGTGAACTGTCAAAGAAGGAAGTAAAGTTCCTCGGTCACATTATCTCGGATCAAGGAGTGAAGCCAGACCCATCCAAAACAGCAGCAGTCAGAGGAATGGCTGAGCCAACTAACGTCAGTGAGCTACGCAGCTTTCTTGGAATGGTGAATCAACTCGGAAAGTTCATTCCACAGCTCGCTGAGAAGGACAAAGCCCTCAGAGACTTGCTTTCGAGAAAGAACTGCTGGCTCTGGGGAGTCGATCAAGTCGCAGCCTTCAATAGACTAAAGGAAGAGCTCTCATCCACACCTGTGTTGGCCCTGTATGATCCCAACCGGGACATCAAAGTATCGGCTGACGCATCTTCATTTGGGCTGGGAGCAGTCCTGCTTCAAAAGTGGACAGATGAATGGAGGCCTGTAGCCTACGCATCGAGGTCTCTCTCACCTGTTGAGCAGAGATATGCGCAGGTCGAAAAGGAGGCTCTTGGGCTCACATGGGCATGTGAAAGATTCAGAGACTTTCTTATAGGTCAGCACTTCGAACTAGAGACTGATCATAAACCCCTCCTGAGCCTTCTGGGAGCCCAAGCTCTGGACGCCTTACCTCCACGAATACAACGTTTCAGGATGAGACTCATGAGATACTCCTACACAGTCTCTCATGTACCCGGAAAGGAGTTGTGGACAGCAGACACGCTATCCCGTGCGCCACTGTGTGCCAGCACAACAGACAAAGAGCTCATGGAGAGCACGAATATCTATGTCGACAGTATTATGGAGAACCTCCCGGGGAGTGATTCCTATCTGGATAACCTAAGAGCGCAGCTTGCAGCAGATAGTGTGTGCTCCAGCGTCATGAGCATGTGCCGAGATGGATGGCCCGAAAACAGCAGCTGTGAAGGTCCTCTGAAACTGTATTGGGCAGAGCGCGCTTTCCTCACTGTGTATGATGGTCTACTGCTAAAAGGAACAAGGCTTGTTATCCCAGCAGCCATGAGGAACGATGTCCTCACCAAAATACACGAGGGTCATCAAGGCGTAGTAAAATGCAGAGAGAGGGCACGACAAAGTGTGTGGTGGCCTGGCTTGAGCCAGCAACTGAATGAGCTTGTTCTGAACTGTAGGACATGCATCAAGGAACGCACGAACCACACAGAGCCTCTCATTCCAACAGATCTCCCAGAGAGACCCTGGCAGAAGCTGGGGGCAGATCTGTTTACCCTGAAAAGCAAGACATATTTGCTGGTAGTGGACTATTATTCAAGGTACGTGGAAATTGCTAATCTTTCCCTCACAAAGTCCACTGACATCACAGTCCATCTTAAATCCATATTTGCTCGCCATGGGGTGCCGGAGACACTCATTACAGACAACGGCCCACAGTTCTCAGCAGGCACTTTCTCAACCTTTGCTACAAAGTATGGATTCAAACATGTTACCAGCAGCCCTAGGTTCCCACAAAGCAACGGAGAGGCTGAACGCGCAGTCCAGACTGTGAAGAACCTCCTCGAGAAGGCTGAAGATCCTTACCTTGCTTTGTTGGCATATCGGTCTACTCCACTTCAGAATCGCAGCAGCCCAGCTCAGCTACTCATGGGACGCCAGCTGAGGACCACCGTGCCAATGCTTCCATCACTTCTAAACCCATCTCTCCCCACCAACACCATTGTCATTGAGAGAGAAAAAGAGAGAAGGGACGCAGACCGGAGACGGTTCAACGAGCGCCACCGGACATATGAACTCAACAAACTTCCACCCGGTCAAGAAGTTTGGGTGACGGATGCTAAAGTCACAGGGACTGTGGTTGGAGAACATACAACACCACGGTCATACGTGGTGGATGTGCCGCACGGGACTGTTCGTAGGAATCGCCGCCACCTTATTCCTATGGGCGGGTCTGAGAAACACGGTACCACTCTGGAGAGTCCTCGAGTACCGGTGCCCGTTCCAGTCTCTCCCCCAAAACCACTTCAACCCAGGATCAGCACAGTACCTGTTACACCCAGAACTAGATCTGGGAGACAAATTGTGAAACCACAAAGACTGGACTTGTGAAAAAAAAAAAAGAAGAAAAGTGATGTGTTAATGAAAAGATGTTATGTTACTCTGATTTGCATATGTCTGAGATAGACTGTTGAAAAGAAAACAAAAGTTATATATTGAGCTATGGCTATGGTTTATCATTATCACCATTTTAAGAGGCCTGCTAAGGTTATGGAAAAAATGAGGTCTAGAATGTTTTTTTAGAAATTGTTTTCTTTACACAAAAAGGGAGATGTGGTGTAAACTGAATATACCCATGTGAATGGTTTAGCCTGCCCTATATTTGGTTTAGCCCATGTTAAGGTATAAAAGGGGCAAGGGGAAAGCCTTCGGGGCTTCCGTATTTAGATGTACAAAGAAGACGTGTTATTAAAGCAAGTTTGGTACACACCTTCGTAGAGTGAACTCACGTTATTAACTAGATAACACGACAGTCAGTAGTGTTTGTTTGTTTACTAGCCTGTGATCCACCGGACCAAAACATTCATCATCATTTATCAAGGTGATTCTCAATTCTTCCTGTCTCTCTGACAGTGTGTGGTGTACTCTACATGGAGCAGTGTTTAACCTGATTCTGCTGCTGCTGCTGGCCTGCCACTCCAAAGCTGTGTTCTCAGACCCTGGTTAGTGTGTGTGTGTGTGTGTGTGTGTGTGACATGTATGTTTCCGATGGACAGTATGTGTGTCTGTATGTCTAACATTTTGTGTGTTTTTGTGTTTATTTTTCTACTGAATGAGTCTTGAAGATGCTTAGGCCAAAGGACGAGACTTAAAGCATGGGTGTATAGTTTTTTAACTGTGTGTGTGTGTGTGTGTGTGTGTGTGTGTGTGTCCAGGTATGGTGCCTCTCCCTGAGACGGCCATAGACTTCTCAGACCTGCGGTCCCAGTCATCGCGAATGAGCGAGAGGGTGAGTTGTTGTCAGTGTGAATGTGATGCTCCGTTGATCCCAGTAGGGAAATTCTCCTTTTCCTTGACCAAAGCGCCCGACGCAAGTGTGACAATCAACAACCTTTGCCTCCGTTTTTCAAAAGTGGACTTAGGAGAACCTGTAGGATCCCGGTATAAAGGGTTGGATCCCAGTAGGTGTGTCAGGTTGGTCCACCGGTTAGAGAGACTGTTCCTTAAGCTTTGATCTCCAACAGCAACCTGCCCTCGAGCAAGACACTGAACGCCCCGCCTGCTCACTCATTGTAAGCTGCTGAGTAAGAGCTACGTGCATGAGAACTAATAATATGGTATAGAGCCCCAGAGAGAACGGTGTTATTGTGAAATGCGTATTTACGGCCGCGTGGCTCTGTATTTATGCCTGTAGGACTGTATTTATGTCTGTGTGGCTGTTGGGGGGCTTGTTAGTAGGTGTTTATGAGCGTAGTGGGTGAGCCGCTTGGTGTGTTTTCAAATGACGGCGCCGTGAAATATTGTGACGTTGGGAATGACGTTCTTGTGATATTACACAGCAGGTAGTTCCAACCAAGATTATTAGAGCAAACTGAAACTCTAGGTGTTATAAATCACTGTCATGAACTGAACTAAAACTAAAACTGGACAAAAACGGTCTTGTTTACTTGTAAAACTAACTAAAAGAAACAAAAAATATTGTGAAATGTTTTTAGTTTTCGACTTTTTGTTTATGTGAGAGATTTTGGGTGGAGAATGACCGAACGTAGCGAATCCACGTCACAGGAAGTCGTCCCAGCAGCATCAGCGAGCCCTCCGTTCAGTTTCTCAGTTTTTGTAAAGCTTCGTGGAAGGCGAAACAGCTCTGCCGGGGGTTGCGCTGTATTTTGAGACGGTGCTGTGAAGCGTGTCTGTGGTGTTGTGAAGCGTCACGTTGCCCGCGTCCTGTTCTCCCTCCAGGGCTGTGAAGGCTGGACGATGTGCAGTCGGTGTGAAACCTACCGGCCTCCCAGAGCGCACCACTGCCGGGTCTGCCAGAGGTGTATCCGCCGCATGGACCACCACTGTCCCTGGTGAGGCTGCCGTCCCTCTTCCTCTCTCGCCCCTTCGCCTTCTCCCCTTCATCCATCTTTTCTCTGCTCTCCTTCGATACCTTGACCACACCATCTTCACCTTTTCACCTCCTTCTCCTTTCTTCCGTCACCCTTCTCTTTGCTTCTCGTCTCATCTAGTCCTGTCTTCTTTCTTCTCGTCTCATCTAGTCCTGTCTTCTTTCTTCTCGTCTTATCTAGTCCTGTCTTCTTTCTTCTCGTCTCATCTAGTCCTGTCTTCTTTCTTCTCGTCTCATCTAGTCTAGTCTTCTTTCTTCTCGTCTCATCTAGTCTAGTCTTCTTTCTTCTCGTCTCATCTAGTCCTGTCTTCTTTCTTCTCGTCTCATCTGCTCTCATCTTGTCTTTTCTCATCTCATCTCATTTGTCTTGTCTCATTTTGTCATCTCTTTTCTCGTCTCTTCTCATCCTCTTTCCTATGTACTGTTCTCCTCATCACCACTGAGCAGTCACAGTCAATGTCTAATGTGCCTGTCTGTCTGTCTGTCTGTCTGTCTGTCTCATGTGTTTTAGGATCAACAACTGTGTTGGGGAGCTAAACCAGAAGTATTTCATCCAGTTTCTCTTCTACACCGGTGAGTACATCACTTACATTACTACGTTACATTACTAGTACTACTGGTATGACCACTATTACCACTGCTAATACCACTGCTACTACTACTACAACTAGCCTACTGCTATTACCACTACTACCACTACTATTACTACTACTTTTACCAATACCGCCACTACAAACATTACTACTAGTAGTGCCAGTACCACAATTACTATTAATATTATGACTACTACCACTACTATTGCTACTGCCACTATTACTACAGTTCTACAATACACTATTACTACACTATTACTACAATACTACACTACTACTACTACTACTGACATTAAAGTTCCTACTAATACAACTATTATTACTGTCACTACTACTACTGAAACACTTCCAATGTTGTAATACTCTAGGCATGGCCAGCCTGTACTCCATGGTGCTGGTGGTGTCGGCCTGGGTGTGGAGGATAAGGAGCGAGAGGGAGGGCGGCGAGGAGAAAGAAGGAGAGGAGACGCCCAGCAAGCACCTGATAGTGTGAGTGTTAATGTGTTGATGTACTAAATTCCCATATAATGTAATAATATCACTAATATCTTATTCAGTAATGTTACCACGGTGATATGTCTTTTGCTTTTAGCGACCCAGCTAGCTAGCAAGGCTAGAAAACTAGCTGAGCAACCAGGCTAACGCAAAAAATAATACGGATGTTAACTAAGCGACTATTATGGCTCAATTGTAGCCTTTAATCTGTCTTACTGTTAGTTAACGTTGCCTCCAGATGTTTGTACTTTTTTGATGCAGATGCTATTTGTGGTTAGCCAGTTTCTGATGCTCATGGATGCTTCAGTCGAAACATACTTGAGTAAAAGTAAAATTACTGACTTCAAAAAGGTACTAAAGCTACTCAAAAATACACAAAAGGTATTAATTTAAAGTAACAAGAGTAAATGTGACTCATTACTTCCACCAATTGGTCAGTTGGTCAGTTAGTTAACCACTCAGCTAGCTAGCTAGGTATATAGCTGGTTTGTCAACTAGACAGCCAGTTAGTTAGCCACTCAACTAGCTAGCTAGGTATATAGTTGGTTTGTCAGATAGACAGTCAGTTAGTTAGCCACTCAGCTAGCTAGCTAGGTATATAGCTGGTTTGTCAAATAGACAGCCAGTTAGTTAGCCACTCAACTAGCTAGCTAGGTATATAGTTGGTTTGTCAGATAGACAGTCAGTTAGTTAGCCACTCAGCTAGCTAGCTAGGTATATAGCTGGTTTGTCAGATAGACAGTCAGTTAGTTATTCATTTAGCTAGCTAGTCAGTTCGCTGCTTTGGTAGGTAGGTCTGTAAGTAGACGCTCAGGCAGTCTGTCAGTTAGCTAGCTAGTCAGTTGGTTAGCTGGTTTGGTAGGTCTGTAGGTAGACTGTCGGTCATCCAGTCATTTTGTCAGTTAATTAGCTAGTTGGTGTGATAGTAGGTTTGTCAGTTAGTTAGGTGGTTACTTAGGTAGGTATTCTGTTGGTTATTGAGTTGGCTAGTTAGTCAGTTGGATATTCAAATAGTTAGTTAGTCAGTTAGTTAGCTGGTTAGGTAGGTAGCTGGTTTGGCAGTTTGTCTGCTAGTTAGCTAATGTCCAGCTAGTCAATCAGATGTCCAGTTACATAGTCAGATTGTTAGTCACGTAGTTATTAGCTGGTTTGTTAGGTAGGTAAGTAGTCTGTCAGTTAGTTAGCTAGTTAATTAGTTAGTTGGATATTGAAATAGTTAGTCAGTTAGTTAGCTGGTTAGAGAGGTAGGTAGGTAGCTAGTCCCTCAGTTAGTTAGTCAGTTAGTTAGCTAGATAGGCTGTTGGATATTCAGATAGTCAGTCAGTTAAATAGGTAGGTAGTCAGTCAGATAGTCAGTTGGTTAGTTACATAGTTAGCTGGTTTGTTAGGCAGGTAGTCTGTCAGTTTGTCAGTTAGTTAGATAGTCAGTTGGTCAGTCAGTCAGTTAGCTCAGTCACCAACCTGCACCCTTGTTTCAGGGTCACGTCAGATTGCAGAATTACATTTTAGTTTACTGCTGCTTGAAAAACACAGAGGTAAGGAGTTCAACTTACTGATGATGTTCACTTTTCCTCTCTCTCACTTCCTCTTCTGCTCTCTCTCTCTCTCTCTCTCTCTCTCTCTCTCTCAGTGCTCACTACATCATTCTCCTGGTGGAGTCGGTGTTGTTTGGCGTGTTTGTCTTGGTCATCTTCTATGACCAGGTATATACACACACACACACACACACACACACACACACACACACACACTATCTGTCTCTCACTCCCTCCTCTCCTGTACACACAGCAGAGCATAGCTAGCTGTGTCCTCATTGTTTTCAATGGGGAACGCTAACAATGCTAGGCATGCTAACAAGCCATCTTAGAGAAGCTAAAGTAGAACTGGAGTAACCTTTCCCCCCGTAGCATTACAACTGTCTGTTGAAGGAAAATAAAACCCACAATATCAAGGTAACGTCCCTTTAAACGGTGTATCCCAGGGTCCTTGAAAAGTCCTTATCTAAATTTAAAAATACTTTAAAAATATCGAACTGTCTTAAATATAGTGATTTCTTTGTCTGTTTATAGTTTCAGAAGTTTCATCAGCCATGTTCAGTCAGAAATAGGTTGTGATTTTTTTCTTAATTCTGTTTATTAAATTGGTCTTCAATCCAATTCCAGGTAGCATTAAAAGAGTCTTAAATCTTAAATGAGTCTTTCTTAAACTCTCTGATGTTCAAGGAAAATACTGTGATTAGGTTTATCCAGCCTCATGAGTCAGACTTTACATACTGAACTCTCTCTCTCTCTCTCTCTCTCTCTCTCTCTCTCTCTCTCTCTCTCTCTCCAGTTGGTCTCTATAATAACAGATGAGACGCCCATAGAGCAGATGAGGAACAGGCTGATGATGAAGGACAGAACCTCCTCCTCTTCCTCCTCCTCCTCCTCCTCCTCCCAGCACCCCCACCACCCCATGCACACCCGCAAACCAAAACTCGCTCTGCTCCGCGAGGTCTTCGGGAGAGGTGTGTGTGTGTGTGTGTGTGTGTGTGTGTGTGTGTGTGTGTGTGTGTGTGTGTGCGCTCATCAGTTTGTTAAATACAGATAGTGATTGTTATGTCCACTCTCTCTCTCTCTCTTACTCTCTCTCTCACTTTTACTCTCTCTCTCTCTCTCTCTCTCTCTTACTCTCTCTCACTTTTACTCTCTCTCTCTCTCTCTCTCTCTAGGTTCAGTGTTTTGCTGGCTTCTTCCTCTCCACTCGAGCCCTCCGTCTGTCGGTGGAATCAGCTACTCTGCCCTGCCCGACTACGACGTCTGACCTTTGACCCGAGGCGGAGAGAGAGAGAGAGAGTGTGTGTTAAGTTTCTACCTGATTACAAAGTCTAACCTTTGACCTGAGAGATGAAGAGGGACAGACGGCGAGCGATTGAGTGTGTGAAATACTGAGTGGATGGATGAATGAATGAATGAGTAATGGTGTGTGTGTGTGTGTGTGTGTGACGTTTTTCAACTTCCTGTTTCGTTGTGCATTATGACCCCTTGACCTTGAGGAGGATGACACTCCTATGATGTCATTGAAGTACACAGTGGTTTTAGTGGAACTCCCCTTTACTGTTGGGATCCCAGGTCACAACACTTTAAACAGTTACTGTTAAAGGTTAAAGGTCAAAGAGCCCCGCAAATGAAGTCGCAGATTTTAATTTATTTATTCATTTGATTTTACTCAAATCGATCAACTGAGCTCATGATACCAACAATCGACAGTATTTCACATCCAAAATTGAGTTTTAAATTAATATTTAAATAATATGAAGTTTTTTTTGTTTTTGTTTTTTGCATTCATCTTGTTTAAGAACAAATATTTTAAAGTATTATGATGTGAACAAATATTACTTTTACCTGGATGTCCACATCACTGATACACTGGGGCTTTAACGTCGTCCAGGCAGGAGGCACAATGAGTTTGTTGTTTCATTTTCGTTCCTGAGATTATTTTGAAATACAAAGGAGTGCAGTTTGTTGTGCTAGAAACTAAACTGTTACACATTTGCACCACTACACACACACACACACACACACCTCGGTATTCTACTACATCTCAGTGAAACGTATTTATTGTTTCTAGCTGTTCCGTGGACTTTAATCTACCAATGACCAATGTGTGTTTCTATGTGACGGGGTGAAGTTGCCTTTCTACGCTGATCTGCGCTCAGATTTGCTGCTTCCTTATTAACGGTTAAAGTGATGTTTGACCTACGTGTAATAGTTGTATTTTTCGGTGGCAGTGTGGACTCACCTAACCGCCAACCGACGACAATATTGGCTGTCCTGGCTACCCGTAGTGATGTCACTAACTTGCTTCACGCAGACGAGATATCCAAAAACGTACTTCTACTCTTAGGAAACTCGTATGACATTTTGGAACAATTTCAATTTCATATATGTATCTTGGCCAAATGATCAAAACTGATAGATCACAGGTTCGATCCCCGCAGCGGCCAACGTTTCCATCGAGGTACTTAGTGGCCGGGGTCAGTCAACAGGTCCTGGCAGCTGGGTACAAATAAACCGAAAAGTAGTACTACTTTGTTTGTAGTTCATGTAGCAGCGTTTCCATTTGTCGCCTCTACCTGAAACACATGACATTGCAACGTGTTACCGTCACGTTACAACGGTTTTCAGGTTTTTGTGTGCGACTGTAACGGTCAGCTAAACGCCTCAAAAGGAACTGAACACACAGCTATGTTACTTTTATTTCCTTTTTTAGTTTTGATCGCTCTTCTGCAGACACAAAGGCAGCTTCACCCCGGAGTGTTTTTATGTACATATATGTATGTATATATAGTGACTCTATCTGTGACTTGAGGGAGTTTCAAATATATATATAAGGGGAAATCATGACACCCATTTAACAAGGCATTCACTATGACTGAGTCTTAAAATCTTATTCTTCTTAAGAAGTTCAAGAAGCCTTTTTTTGAAGATATTGTCACTTCAGGAACAAAGTATCGCCCAACACTGACAGATGATTCTTCACTTGCTGTAGGAAGAATAAGATTTGAAGACTCAACAGGAGATGAGATGAGATTAGGGCTCTTTTCTGCAGGGCAGTTAACCTTAGTACAAAGGGTATGAGCAGCTATGAGGGTTTGAAGTGTCTTATATGCGTTACTTCAGCTGCACCTCAAACGTGAAGCTTTCAAATGTACATTCAGTTGCATTCGTTCTGAGAAAGTGACCCTTAACAGGAAATAAGGATTTCGTGTCAACAGCACCAAGTGACTGTCAGGTTTTGATAACGGGTCTTTATTAAACCATGTTGAATCAACAGCAGCAGCATATGCTAACGGTACCTCCCTCTCCCAGTAGAGGCCTGGAGCCGAGGATTGGAAAGCAGCTAGCCGTGGTTATGTAGGAAATACGACCTTGCTGGAGGGCTGAAAACGAAACGAGATTAATAGTACCGTGTTTTCCCGTGGAGTTCAGACTGCGAGCATCTATAAATACAAATAAATAAAGAAACACATCAAAATTGCATCGACCCCCAGCGATGGATGCAGCCGTTCTCCGGGTTGTAGAGACGTTTATTCCTGACGTCTTTCAAATCAAACCCGTGGAGAACTGGGACAAGGAAGCGCAGAAATCTGATTGGCTGATGACCACGAAAAGTTGAGGCGTGGCTCTCTCATCGGCTTCCCTGCTGGGTCTGCAGGACGTGAGTGGACCCCTGCTGACTGAACACACGGTTCCTCCCTGACCAAACAGAAAACACCTTATTTCTGTCGGGGGTGTTTCGGTAACGTTAGCGTTTCCTTTTGGCGTCGGCCCTCCGAGCCCTGCTCTCCAAACACTCTGCGACAGGCCGTGATACTTCCCATAGTGACGGTGTCCTCTCCCAGGTTTGGTGCGTGTCGGCTGTACATAAGGGAAGTATGAGTTTTATATATATCGATGACCTGTGCAATTCCTGTGAAGGGAGTTACTGAAACTGAAGCGTTTTCTTTTCTATCGGGATCTGAGTAAAACAAAACAAGGGTTGAAATGTTTTTTGGGAATACTTGTGTAAAGCGCTACGAGGGTTTAGTCTGAATTTCACTTTTGTAAAAGGGCGCGTGTAGTTTGGTGACGATTCAAGAGGGTGATGGTGGATGAATCCTCTTCCTTGAGATACTTTATTAACCTGCTGAGCACTGAATCCTCTTGAA
Organism: Hoplostethus atlanticus; assembly: GCA_034670405.1. Lineage (NCBI taxonomy): Eukaryota > Metazoa > Chordata > Actinopteri > Trachichthyiformes > Trachichthyidae > Hoplostethus > Hoplostethus atlanticus. Next base: position 45,063 of record JAXDDX010000313.1, on the reverse strand, counting down.
TCCCCCCTGAAATCACCCCAAGTCTTAGAGTTAAAATCTCAACTTCTGAAAATATTTCCACTTGTACATTTGTGTCCAGCAGTGTGTTCACTATCAGGGTACTGGCTCGCCTGTTTGATTCTGTTTGGTTTGGGTTTTTTTTGTATCAATGTTAATTAACAGGGTGCACTTGTTTCGATTCACCCACGCTGGTGGAGTCGACCTCTTCACCACTGCTTCCCTTGGGTCAAAATCTCCACACTGACTCCACCCACCGCTGCGTGAAACAAAACAAGCGCATCCCATTTGCTGTTGCTACTTGACAGCGGGAAGGAATGTGTGTACAAGCAAAGAGGGCTTGAAATGAACGGCAGCCGCCAGCCATCTGTTGGCCCTTCCTCTTCACCTACACCTCCCTCTCATGGCTTTAACACGTGAGGTCAATACTGGTCAGTGTTTCACACGGGAGGTGCTTCTACACTTTGGCTGCTAAGAAATTCATTTGGCTGGTTGACGTCAAGTTGATTTCCTGCCCTGCAAGCAAACCAACAAAGAGTTTAATATCATGTGGCTTCATGATGAACACGTTTACAACTGACTGATGTTTATTTATTGTCACTATCTTGAAACCGTGACCTGTGTATTATTCCTATTGAAATGCTGCTCTGGCTCAGTCAACTGGAAGTAAAGCAGATGTCTTATGAACTTCACTGGCTCTTTTTCTGGCGTTTTCTGAGCATGTCAGTAAAACTCTATTCTCCCCGAAGGGAAACAAACAACACAGAAGTCCACAGAGGACAAAATCAAAGGATCCGATAAATAAGACAATTTAACTATTGAGATAAAGACTATTATCTGATAATGCTCGTTTCCGGTTTCTCCACATTCCTGCATCTCCAAACTTCAGTGATAAAGATGCAACTTGTACACCAGCTAAACAGTACATGTTGGGTAGGTTACACTGACTTGTGGATTACTTGGCACAAACACATGGCACTGACATAAAATTGTGGTAATGAAATGAAACATTATTTCAAACAAAAAATAATCTTTAATTGGTTTTGATAATAGATTAGATTAGATTAGCAGTATAGAACAAGAGAGGCACACCTCACTATACCATAAACACATTTAAGGTCAACATGCTGTATATAAAAGATCATAAAAATATAGAAAGAAAAAGAAATATACAAAAAATAGAGTAGCACAAGGAATAATACATTTACACGTTACAGCAAGTTGCACAACTTTAAAGTATGTGGCTGTCAAAAAGACATTTAACAGCAGTTCAACAAACGACTATAAAGTTCAAGCCTGTCAATATTAAGAATCCTTCCTAACCAATAGGACACATCTTTAATCTTTAAAGGTTTCATTTTCAGAAGACTTAATTGAAATCATTTCCATTGGGGGTTTTAGTTCATGACATCATCTATTAGAAAATGACTGTTGTGGCAAAACCCATGAAATGAATCCAATAACCAAACATGTTAAACGACAGGAACATGAAAGTTCAACAGGGATCAATGAAGTATCAAAAACGATACATGGAGCTACAGAGGAAGCGCCGGGTGCGGCCAGCAGGGGGCGCCGCAGTTGTCACGTTCCACTTCCTACTGACGCGAACTTGAAATGACCCGCAGAGCGATGTCTGGTGGCGCCCCTCGTCTGACCAGCTCATCTTTCAGCTGGAAAAGACAACAGATTTGTGTTACTGAGAAGTGGTGGAACTGGATCCAACGAGGAGATGCTCAATGGAGACACTGTTTTCACAGTAAATGTTGTCTTTGACCTGACGGACCTGCTGTGTGACGGCATTCCTGATGTCGGCTTCAGTCAGTGGAGCGTCGGAGGAAAGCCTCACCTTCAGACCTAAAACGTAACCTGAGGGTGCAGTGAGTCACCGTTACAACGCAGGCAGAGAGGAAGCTTTGAACAGCAGCAGTCATTCTCTACGTCAGACAAATGAAAGAGGTGAAACTGAGGCTGCAGACACCTGGTCCGAACCAGAGTGGACACGTTTATTTTGTTGTATTTTAGTATCTGGTTGGTTCAGGTTCACACTGATCAATCACAAGCCGACCAGAAGTCCCATGACTCCCCCAGCAGCTGGTTGATTGGTTGAGTTTTGGTAACCTGTCATCCCACCAGGTTAGAGAGTCCAAACCAACCTGGTTCCAGTCTGTCACTTGATCTACCATGATGTTCTTCTCTGGTGTTCATACCACTTAAGAACACATGAAGAAACATCTGGACATGAGCATCAGTCCAGACTGATGTTAAGCTAGGCTTTCCAAATCTTCTACCCATAATTTCCTGTAGTTCTAATGAACAGCACTGCAGAGGACTGAGATGCATTTTCAGGCATCTCGATTATTTGGTGCCACCTGGTTCTCACCTGGCCAAACCAACTGAACTTAAGGAGTTCAGTTGAACCGCCCCAAACATGCTTGGTCTTCACCTTCACCTTCAGTCTTCTTCAACGGCCTGCTTTGTTCTAATCTACAACTACCTGGTTGGGAGAATGGTGGGCCGGTGCCTTTCTGCCTTAAAACAGGATTTCTGTCACACTCACCAGGCCCAGGACTTCCGGTACTTGTCATAGGCAGGGCTGTGGTGGCTGGTTCTGTGAACAAACACAAAGATGAGTCATATTTCCACCGTAACCAGTCAATCCAGGAAATCAGAAATGGAATTTGGGGGGTGACCCTGCTCACCGTTTGTGACGCTTACAATGACACACCGCAGCTCCGAGTGATACTTGGCTGAGCTGAGGGAGTAAATCACGAGTTCTGTTACTATATTAGATACACGTCTTTGGAAAAAGGTTAAATAAATACACAAAAAACACGATGCAGGACTTCCTCGTATGTATTGAGATACTGAATCATAAACCTTATTTCAGGTAACATCAGTGAGCAGGAACTCTTCAAATAGTTATGGGTTAAAGGATTATTCTTTATGACAATCTCCCTGATGCATTATGATGTCATAAGGGTGCATGTTTACGTACACAGTCTTAATGTGCACGTACAATACGTTCCCATTGGTCAATGCTCAGGTTAATACGGTGAAATGACACAAGACTGACTTTCTAACCGCCTGGACGACGAAGCAGATGGGATGGTCTTGACCTTCTTCCTCCTGGGACGGCGTCCAGCTCAGGTTGAACTGTCCTGCTCCAATTGCATTCTGGGTCACGCTGTACGGCCCGCTGAACAGAAGCTCTGAAACCCTTAAAAACAAAAAGACGGAGGAAGGGCACGCCGAGTTAAATTTACCAACAGATTGCAACGTTCTGCCCACAGATGGAGCGTGTTCATTTCTGTGACGACCCGATCGAAATTGTATGGCGTGCTGAAGAAGATTGCCACGATGCTCAGGGAATCTGGGAGTATTTTCTCTTCAGGGTGGGTGAACTATCCAAAAGTACTTCATCCTCAAGAGAAAGAGTTGATTGATTACTGGGCAGGTCAGATCACGGCACGTTTATAAATTGTTGGTGCTCTTGTCTCTCTTCATCGGTGGGTAAACGACAAAGTTTCACCACCCTCCAACCCAAATTCATTCAGTAAAGTGTGTTATTTACTAAAAAAGCAATGGAAGGCACTTTCTGAGGACGTTTTGGGAGCCAGCTGGGATTTGGGATTTGGGATTCATGAATTGATCTTATCTGTCATAAATTAATTTAATCCAAAATTCCAAAAATGTCAGTATCCCTAATGCTGGAACGCAACAGGACCTCACATAGCGATAGTTTCGTGTTGTCCTGTTTTCTCATGTTTATCTTCTGCCTGCATTGCAATATCTGGAATGTGTCGCCACAAATCAACCCGGGTCAAATCCTCCCAGCACCTGTTGAGCTGAAAATAAAAGCGACGTGTGGTAAATGTGGGCAGACACTTGTCTAACCGGTACCTAAGAAGAGTACACAGCACCTACAACCTATGGCAGGTGAATGTCTTTGATCGCTTGCTTCATACTGACGTGGAGTTGATCGCCTCCGCGTTGATGACGATTTCCAGGGTCCGATTGACGGGGGCGTACAGCCGAGCTCGGTTGGCCGGGGTTGGAGGCAGGAACTTGGGCAGATAGTGTCCCTCTGTACAGGACGGCACAGTGGAGTCCACTGCAACAAGGAAGGGAAATGCAGTTTTTGTGTAATCTTGCAGAATTACTTGCAGAATTCCTGCAGCGAGAAGCCGCCGGTCCATTTCTGATTCTGATGCAAAGCCTACCGCATGGGGTTTACTAAGGTCTTTTTTTTGTCGCTCTGCCCACTGAGGTTTAACTCAGCTGATTATTTCTGCCTCCAGAGCAACTTTGCTTTTCGAGAAATATTTGTATAACTATATCTTTAAAAAAAAAAAAAAAACCTACCCCTGAGAACAAACTGGACCGGCAGTTTGCTGAGAGGGTCGCTTGTAGTTTTCGTTGTCACAGATCCAGAGGTTTGGACGAGGGTGATATTCTGGCGGGGAAAGTCCTCCATCACCAGCTGTACCGCATACGCGCCTTGACTGCTGGTGGCGGTAAATGACAAAGTACAAGACTGCAAAAGGAAAAAGACAGAACTCAACGTCACTGCATTTGTTTCATGTATATGAAGACTTCATTTCTGAAACATCCATTTAGGAAGATTATTTTTTTTTCAACATTTAATAATTCAACCCCCTCCTTTTAAATGCATAGTTAAAAAACAACAGGTGATGCGTTTTTTCCACCAAGTGCATTGTGAGTTTTACTTTCATGTCAGTAACCATTCTGTCAGAATAGGTGTCGCTTTTTTCGCAACTCATTTTGGCATTTGAAACTCTTCAGATACACAACATGTCAAAGATGTGTGCAGTATGTATTATATGAGATCGGGTTATTGTGCAGAACTTGGTCAGGTGATTCTTTATGTTTTATGAGCTTATATTAAAGTGTTTTGTAATGTTAAACCTTCATCTCTTTTTAACTATCTATTTATTTGGTTATGAGCCATGAGATTAGTTTGAATGAGGCTCATGGCGGACTACTCACTGTTGAGAGCATCAGAACCGAAGGCAGGTGAGCAGGGGTTACACTCTCCCTCTGCTGTAATGCCATATCTGCATTTCACCTCGTCTCCATCGGGGTCAAACGCCAGCAGGTCGAAATCTCTACTGACAGTTTGAAGGAACTCTGGGAAAAAGAGGGGGAGAGAGGCGTTGCTGCATCAGCTTCTGTGAGACGGCGTTCGATCCCGCGGGTTCATCGTTAATCACCTGATAGTAACAATAAAACAAGCTAAAAAAAAATCACTTTGAATTCATTTGGAAGCCATATCTAAAACCATCCCAGCAGAGGAGCGTTCCAGCACCACTGTGGTGTTATTGGTGGTAGGGGATGCTACCATAGACCATAGGGTTTAGTGGATTAACAACCCTAGGTATGCTTCGTTGTAGTTTTAGTTAAATTTTAGGCAGAAAAAATGACATTGGTTGAGTTAAACCACAGTGGGCGGAGCCAAAGAACCACAACGTTAGCTTAAAGCCCAGTGAGAAAGACAAGAGCTAAGAGAGGAGTTAGCTAATACTAATACTATGAAGCCTAGCGCTCTGCTGCTAACTGAAAAAAATGCAGTCTAGTCGTACTAAGCTATCTAGGTTAGCTAGTTAGCCTAGCTGACCTTCCAAGTTCAAGCCTATAGCTAGCTAGGTTAGCAAGTTAGCCAAGCTGACCTGCCAAGATCACGAATGTCATGGTCAATGTCATGAATGAAAAAATAAGTCATTGCCATTTATATTGTTTATTTCTTTTTATTTATCTGAGCTCCTTTGCCATTCAGGTTTGCCAGTTAGGTAACTGCTCCAAACAACTGTGATTCTTTGGCTCCACCCTTTGAGATTTAACTCAACCAACAGATTATTTCTGCTTTGGAGAAATGTTTGTTTAAAATTTAAAATGGTAAAAACAGAAGAACAAGAGTAGTGAGGGTGCGTACCGCAGGGCTGGCAGGACGGTGGTCTGAGGTGATCTGTTGGCCTGGCCGGTGTCAGACCTGTTCCTCAGGTCCACCAGAGTCAAGGCTCTCCAGGTATAGACACCATTAACATGTTGCTTATCCAGTTGCCACCATCCAACCTTTGGTAGAAGATCACAGGATTAATTATTGTCACACACAGAACCAGTGTGTGTAGCTGTGTATTGTGTTGCCTTGGTCCTGCGTGTTATGTGTGTTATGCGTACTGTGTGTGCTGGGTGTGTCTTTCAGGTCCTTGGCTGGGTGTAGCTGAGATGCAATCAAGCTAACTGGAAATACCTGGCCAGTGTTCCCAGGTTATTTAAGCCCGCCTGCCCAGACGCCAGTGTGTCGGTCCCGTCACCAAACTCAGATTGCGTCTTTTGCGGTGCCTTCTTTGGTTTTCCACTGACAACATGCACTTCACATTATGCCACTGCATCCATGCACTCCCATACATCACTGGTCCTGACTTTCACACCTCATTGTAATTATCTTTGTTAATTCCTTTAATAAATTTCAGTTTGTTACTACTAAGTTTGGCGTGCATCTCCCTCCTTTGTTGCCGGCCTGCGAGCCGGTCGTAACAGTCTGTACAGGAACCGCCAACATTAAGAGTGTTGACAGGGTGTTGGTCCACCACAATAGATTCAACATTCCTGAACGTTCAAGTGTCTTGATTGGTGAGATTGGGAACTTGATTGGTGAGATGCCACACCCTAAGCATGATGGGATGTTAATGCTGCTGCATTATAGTATTAAGAAGTAACTCTTAGGCGGCATTCCCATGGGACATTTGGCATCCGTCAAATTCACAGAAAAGTTGGTCGGATTTATACTGTCGAGTAAGTTGTCATTTTTTGTCAAACGTCATTCTTGCACTCACCGCAGCTGAAACGGTGCGTTTGTGGAAAGCTGCTGAGTTATGATCCCCTCCCTCTGGCACCATTCGCTTTCCTGGTCCACAACGTTCAGCACTGCTGTCAGAGACCCACAGGACCCGGCAAAACAATCCCACGTGTCGGTGTGGGTGCACAAGCGAAAGCTCAGCTTATAGCGAAGTACCACCTGCAATGTTATAAATATATGACATTAACACGTTATAAATCAGACTCATCACATATATTTTATGATACAAAAATGGAAGTGGTTCAGGATGTTAGTTGTTTGGGAAAATACATGGATGCAGTTCAAATTAAATTGAAGCTGGTATTTGTGCTTTTACGTTCATGTCAAAACATTACAATGATTCAGTGTTTCTGGCAGAATTGTATTCTTGTCTGAGAGGAAAAGCCTCTGAAACAGTATTCAGACCATCATGGGACACTAAATATGAATATAATAATAATAATAATAATAATAATAAATAATTTTCTTATTTCATATGAAACAACAAAATTATCTCAAATATTCAGTTTCAATTCACTACTTTCCCTTTCACTTGATACTTTCTCCAAGGGGAATTGGTAGCCGACGCTAGGTATGAAGTAGGAAAAGGCAAAGAAAAGGTAAAAAGAAAAAGAACAAGTAAAGAGAGAAAACTATTCCTCTTAACAAGTTGCTCCGAAGAGCTCAGCTAAACTGTAATGGGAACCTGAGTTTAGTTTATCTGCCAAGTGACAAACCATAGAGACAAGTGATGAAAACAGTGATGCAAGAAAAAAAGATAAAATATATTTTACAGGTGAGATAAAAAAAACAAGAAGCTTTTCAAAACACCTCATAAAAACGGTAGTCAGTATCAACAAATAAAAAATACTAATTTCTCTGTATTTTGTGCTATCATTCATTCTGTGTCGGTAGGTGGAAATCACATTTTGGGACAAAACTCATTTTTGATGTTTTAGTCGTGAAAAGCATCACCTGCCATGCTTCAACAAACACCACAGTCTTTCTCCTGATGATGGATACCTCGGTTTGGAATGAAACTCATGGCTGTACCTACCCTGACTGATCCGTCCGGGTTGCTGCTGGGGTAGAAAGTCATCACTGTTCCGTAGAAATGAGATGCCAGAGAGCCGCAGAGCAGCAGCAGCAGCAGCAGCAGCAGATAGAGAGACATAGCAAATGTATTAGTCTCTCTATACGCACATAATACCTTTATACCGACACACACTCTCAAAGACTGTCTCTCTCTTTCTGTCTCGCTCGCTCACTGAACAAAGGCTTTTAACCTTCTGATGAAGCAAATGAACGAGGAAGTGAATTGGTATGAGGAAACTTTCCATGCGATTGTGACTTCTGATTGGGAAATAAGAAATATCTTTTTTTTTAAATCACATACTACTGTTTTAACCTGTTTTAACTAGATCCGTGGAGCAGAAAACAACCTCCAGATGACGGCTGGTTACCTGCCAGAGACAAACTTAACCGACCACAGCACAGTTAAAGTTAAAGGGGCGCTAAGTGATCTGTGACCTTTGGCGACCTTCATTGGCGACCAGTAGGACTTGTAACCCGGTCCCTTTGAGTTCCCTGTAATTGACCCAAAGTCGCATTTTCACGTGGAGTCAGAGGCAGAGGAAGAGGTAGAGGTAAAATATCACCATGCTGCTTTGGCATTTGACTTTTTTGGCTTCAGAACGAGGCTTTGTAGCTGAAATGCTTGTTTGTAGCAGCGTCCTCCATCACTGAGCAGTTGGAAACGCCACCAGGTGGGGGGAGTGGGAGCGTCTTTAACTTTAAATGTTTTTTTATCACCAGGAAAGTGTTTTTTTTTAAAAGCCAGAAATCTCTGGCCAGGTAATCAGTGAGTCATTGGTATTGATTAACAACCCTGCAGACATGTGATGGTCGTTTTGTGCTATGGGGCAGGAAAAATCTCACTTACTGCCTTTAACTTGCATGTAACAGATTACATGCAATGGGATTATAGTAATCTGATTACAAAATTTATAACTGTAATCACCATTTCTATAATCAGGTTACAGACCGGGGTGTGTGTGTGTGTGTGTGTGTGTGTTGATGCTCTCTTTTGGCAGCAGTGCCCCCTTCCTGTCACCAATAGTAGTTCCTTTCCTTCCTTCCTTCCTTTCTTCCTTCCTTCTTTCCTTCCTTCCTTCCTTCTTTCCTTCCTTGATGAAGTGATGAAATGAAAGCAGAGTGCCATTTTAGTGGCGTAAAGTGTGCTTGAGTTGAAGTATATTTTCCCCGGATGTTAAATGTGAGAATGAAACGTTTTGGTAGTGCGGAGGGTGAAGATGTATGACATGCATGTAGTGGGTTTCTGTCTCACTCTCTTTTTCTGTCTCTCCCCATTTTCCCTGACACAAACTAAATCATACTATAATAAAGCAATAAGATAATGATGTATGTATGAAAATAATGCATGTCAACCAGATGAAGTATTTAGCATTTTAAATACCCTCATGGTGCTGCAGTTACTTTTTAATAGCATTATGTGTGTTGCTTGATGTTTCAACTTGCTTCCCCACCGCTGTGCTTCCAAAACTCTGTTTCTACACAAAATATGATAAATATTCTCTTTTATTCCAGTTATTCTAAGGTAGTTTTTGGTCTGCATGGCATTTCTTTGGGGATGCTGCAAGCTTGTGACAACGATTCTTTAAGAGAAATATTTCTTGACCTGACTTCCAAGCAGTGACACACAGTAGTGGTATAAATAAAATGGTAGTTCAATTATGACCTCCAGGTGGTGGATCATCATAAGTCAAACAATGACCAAAATGAATACAAATGTACTATATTTTCAGTCTTAATGTATGCCCTTTTAACTTACACCAGTTTGATAGTACTAAGTACTGGTCTGGTGATGTACATACACTGTACTTTTCACATCATAAGGATTTATATCAGTCTAATAGGACTGTAAACTTTGGTTGCTTGTCTGAAAGGTTTTACAACCCCTGTCTATAAACTGTGGGGGGGAAAAACGCTTTGTAACAGTATTTGAATGCGGCCCTGACTGTCAAACCAGCCAACCAATCACCACAGCGCTTTTGAACCCACCCACTCCCACCGCGCCCTTTCATTGGCTGAGCGGCCTGTCAATCATAAGGCGCGAGTCGGGGCAGATCATGTGACAATGTTTTTGTTGTTTCGCTTCCTCCTTCTGTCTCCTCGCACTGTCACGTGAAC
>JAXDDX010000313.1:0-30000 GCA_034670405.1 Hoplostethus atlanticus | reverse complement strand
AATCTCTTATTTCATTTACTTGAAGTGGAGTGTGTTATGAGTCCGTCCACACACACACACACACACACACACACACACACACACACCGGGAATATGGGGCATTTGATTCATATATGAAGAGTTTCGTTCCAATAAAGTGACGCCTACTCTTTAAAATGATTGCTAGTACAAAACTAAAACAAGGTTTTATTTTCAAAGGCTAAAATAAGAAATAAATACATTTTCTGGAGTGGATCGTAAATTTGACAGATGTTGAGTTCAGATGTTGAGTTCAGATGATGATATTTTACCCCCCAAAATGAATATAAAGCATTATGGAAATGCTCTAATCTGAGTCGGTGATAGAAATCAACTGAAGCACATAAAGGGAATGATTTATCTATTGGTGTCACCATTTCTTATTTCACTATTTCAGAAGTCAACTGACACACACACACACACACACACACTAATTGGATTAGCGGGCATCGTTCGGCTGTGTTACAGTGTAAATATATTCTATGGATGTTGATTATTTTGTACTGTACAGAATTACCAGAGCTGTGGCTCCTCCTAGTGGTCGGTTAATGTAAGTACTAGCTGACTGTGAAACATGTTGCACTACATTGTACTGGTGTACTACCAAGTCTTGTTAAATGTTATACTGGTATGTGTATTGGGGCTTTTGTACATTGTGAACCTAAAATAATAACTTTTAACAAGGTCCTCCGACTCAGACGTTTTACAATACAATACAATACAATATACTTTATTGTCCCCGTGGGGAAATTTGTCTTGGACTCAATTGTTTGCACACATATACACACATAATAAAAACAAACAACATATAACAAGCAGTACATACTGTAGTAAAACAACACCAATTCCACATATTGCACATCTCAACCAGTGATCAGAACACCATGGAGCTGTTGCACAACCCCTACATCCTACCCCTACATAACACTATTTAACATTTTAATTGAGATAGGCACAAATGAGTTTTTAAAACGGTTGAGTTTGCATCTGGGTACTCTACATCGTCTGCCCGAGGGTAAGAGCTCATACTCAGCGTGGAGAATATGAGATGGGTCAGACAGTATTCTCTGTGCTTGCTTAGAAACAGACTGCTCATATATGGACTGGAGGGACTGGTGTTCCTTCCTCCCCATAACCTTCATGGCAGTCTGTACCAGACGAGCAAGCTTAGATTTCAACTTTACATTGAGATTGCCATACCATGCTGACATCCCATACCTAACTATGCTCTCTAATACAGCCCGGTAAAATAAAAACATAATCCTCTGGTCCACCCCATGCACCCTGAGCCTGCGCAAAAAGTATAATCTCTGCTGTAAACGAGAACACAAACTTTCAACATGGGCATTCCAGCTAAAGGTATTATCTAAGTGAACACCAAGGTATTTGTAGGAGCAGACCTGATTGATTGGTTCATCATGTATGACCACTGGACTATGATCCCCCACTGACCTGGGGTCCAGAACCATCTCCTCAGTTTTTCTCACATTTAAAATGAGGTGGTTGGCATCACACCACTGCACAAACCTCTATTTCATCCAAATAGGCTGAAGGACTTGTGTCCTTGTGCAGTAGGCTGAGGATAGCAGTGTCATCTGAACATGTTAAAATGTGGTTCCTAGGGTGGCTGTTCGTACATTCATTTGTGTATAATGTAAAAAGAAGTGGTGAGCTGACGCAGCCCTGTGGGCCACCTGTGCTGATTGATCTGGATTCTGAAAGGGTATTGTTAACTCTGACATGCTGGATTCGATTGGTCAAAAAGGAAAAATACCACTTCATTATAAAAGGGTTGACACTCAGTTGTTTCAGTTTCGCGATCAGCAAATGAGGCAGAAGCGTATTAAAAGCAGAGCTAAAATCAACAAATAACAGGCGTGCATAGGCCTTGGGGTCTTCCAAGTGCTTAGTAGCCCAATGGGTGATACTATTAATGGCATCATCCGTGCCCCGCCCTTGCCTGTAAGCAAATTGAAATGGATCTAGTACAGAGTTTACCTCTGCTTTGAGTACGGACACCATGTACTTTTCAAAGCATTTCATTACAATGGAAGTCAGAGCCACAGGTCTATAGTCATTATTTTCAGTTGGACAAGGTTTCTTTGGAACTGGAGTAATTCTGGCTTGTTTCCAGAGGGCAGGGACAGTATGAGTCCACAGACCGCTGGAGAACAGGGCACCAAGCTGGAGGGAGCTCTTCTGCACAGGTCTTTAAGAGAAGAGCAGAGATGCCATCTGGGCCTGTGGAGTTCTTTGTGCATGTATGTCTAAAAAGTGACTGAATTTTGTACGGGTCAACTACCAACCTGCAGCTCGGATCAGTAGTGGAAATGTTCTCCAGCACATTATTACATTCCAAAGAAAAGTCCTGCATTTCAAACCTAAGATAAAAATCATTCAGTTCATTGGCTTTTTGCAGATCATCATTAGTGATGAGGTGCTTCCTGTTTGTGTTCATGTTGGTTAGAACTTTCATAGAGTCCATAGAAATAACATGTTGCTCTATGATTTCCCTGTGTTGCTTCCTTGCATCCCTCAGCAGTTGGTTAAGTTCCTTTAGCACCACTTTCAAACCCGCTCTGTCTTGATTTCTAAAAGCAATTTTGTTCCTTTACCTTCTTAGTTATATACGGCTTATTGTTGGGATACACTGTAATGTCCTTTTTAGTAACCACACAAAATTGAATGTAGCCTGATATTGTTTCGGTGGCTTCATCAATTTCCAAGTCATGAAAGAGGTCCCAGTTGGTGCAAAGGAAAGATCCCCTGAGTGTCTCCATGCTGTCTCTCGACCATACAGTCACTGTCTTGGTCTGAGGTGTACTGCTCTTAACACCGTCTTGTAGGGTGGAATTAGGTGGACTGTGTTATGGTCGGAATTTGATACGACGCTGAAGTTGGTTTCGGATTCGCAGTTTCGGATTCGGCAGTTAAGGGGAAAGTTAAGGGAAATCTATTGCTGAGCGACGATCCTCCGTTTTTTGCACCTCTTACAAAAACTACTATACCTAGACCTGTCAAATCTGGACTAGATTATCCCAGAGAGGCTAAAGATTCCTTAAAACACAGTTTTAGATTTGTGAAACCTTTATTCTATTTGTGAAAATGCAAAACAGGTACGTTTCGCTGCTTTTTTCACATCTAGACCATTGGAGCAGGTCCAGATCCAAAACTACGATACCTAGACCTGTCAAATCTGGACTAGACTCATAGTTTGTTTTATGTTTTTAGAGACAACGAGCATCAGAAAGTCACAGGAAAGTGCTTGAAAATCGATTTAGTGTTCTTTCATGCTTTTGACAACTTCATGCTGTGAATTGTCCTTGTGGTAAGTCGGTGCCCGTCCGGTTCTCCAGGTCGGTCAGAACAAATACCAACCATTATTTGCAAATACTGTTGGACAAAAGTCTACAGAAATATTGAGACAGTGGAAAGAAAATTGTTCTTTTTTTTTGGGGAACCTGTGAAATTTGTAGACACTAGCTGGCAGTCCCAGTAGTGCACAACGAAACACCGCCAACCCAAACCGCCCGGGATGGGAGGTCGTTGGAAAAAGCTTCGCCACAAAAATGAAAAATCCACCATTTAAAAAAAAAACACTGACAATGACGCCCTCAGTAACTTAGGTATGAAACTCTTAGAGTTAAAGCTGCTGCACTTTAGGGATCGGATCCTTTTTAGACACGTTGGTTGATGAATTCACTTCGTTTGATCCAACAAAGTGAAAATACGAGAGCAGAATATGAACCTTCCATGTGACCGTAATACTAAACCCTTCACAGCCTCACTTCCAGCTGAAGACCTCCTGAATGAACATGGCACATGATCACATCAGATATACTTAGTCCTGTTAACCAATCCATGGAGATGATTGACAGTTGTCCCGTCCATTCAGGCGACTGAAGTCTGGTCAGGGCAGCTTCTGACCCACGGGTCTGCTTGCTCTCTCGGGTCCGGTGAGCTTGCCCTCGGTGGCGTCGTAGTGCTGAACGTTCTCCGCCGTCGAGTACTGCTCCAAGAACTCGATGAACTCGTCGTTGAACGGCCGGTCGAAGGGCTGCGTCTCCGGGCCGACCGGGAAGTCCGACTGGATGAGATAGGCGGCCGCCTGGAGGTACGCCTCCTTCACCGCGGCAGGAACCGTCTTCAGGACGTGCTGCCGATGGCCAGCAGGGAACGGGGTGTCATCATCTTAAGAATGAAATATAACACCAATTTAACAGTAGAAAAACACGTGAAAATGAAAAATCAAGACCTCTAAAACTGAATTTAAGACATAAAATGCTTCATTTAGCTGTATTCAAGACCAGAGCATATAATTTAAGACATTTGAAGACTTTTTCTGGACCCTTGCACCCTGATAAATGCTTTTGAGGGACCTTTTGTTTCCACAATTAATACTGAAACATTTCATTTCATGTCCGTTGTGGTTGAAAATAGTCAAATAATTGTGTCATGATGCTGAGCTCGAGTTAAAGGGTCTGGGATCAGCTTTGTTCTGACTCCCCATGTGGCGGGATGATGAGGACACCAAAACCCTGTGAACCCAAACAAGCCAAACACACAACTCTTCCACTCCGGTTCAGACCGAAGAAAACCACAGAAAACTCATTGTTGAATCGCCGTGCGCCTGTTTCCTCCCGCCGTACGTACCCCAAGGCTCCCGTGCCGACGCCCCCTCCTCCTCCAGCTCGCCAGTCCAGACGATGGGAAGCTGCCGGAAGCGCTCGTACATGACGTTGCACCACGTGATGAACACCCGGGTCACCACGCTCTCCGACACGCCAAAGCGGGCATTAAACTTTTTAAGACCTTAAATTTCAAAACTCCCTCCACCACCAAACAAGCCACTTCCTGTTTACCTTGAAGACAGAGCCCCAGTACTGCATCTGACTGCTGCCCTTGGGCCGCAGGAAGTCGTACAGGGTGAGGAAGGTGTTGTAGTCAGGAAGGCCGGTGTAGTACTGTAGTACACGGAGAACGTCCTCGCCTTCTTCAGCTGCGTCTGAAACTCCCTGATCCGAGCAGCCGCCCTCTCCAAGTAAGCTTCATCGCTCTCCTCCTCCTCTGTGTTCAGGAGCTGGGGTTTCTCCAAAGGAGGTTGAGAAGGAGGACAACGGAGAGAGTCACTTGAGGAGGAATCGCCAGGAAGCTTCTCCAACTTCTCCGAGGGCGACAGACTAGATGGACGAGTGGGAGACGTGGTCGGGTGACTAGCGGGAGGCGTGGTCGGGTGACTAGCGGGAGATGTGATCAGGTGACTAGTGGGAGATGTGATCAGGTGACTAGCGGGAGACGTGGTCAGGTGACTAGTGGGAGATGTGATCAGGTGACTAGTGGGAGATGTGATCAGGTGACTAGCGGGAGACGTGGTCGGGTGACTAGTGGGAGGCGTGGTCGGGTGACTAGTGGGAGACGTGGACAGGTGACCAGTTTGAGGCGTGGTCAGGTGACTAGCGGGAGGCGTGGTCAGGTGACTAGTGGGAGATGTGATCAGGTGACTGGTGGGAGGCGTGGTCAGGTGACTAGTGGGAGACGTGGACAGGTGACTGGTGGGAGGCGTGGTCGGGTGACTAGTGGGAGGCGTGGTCAGGTGACTAGCGGGAGACGTGGTCAGGTGACTGGTGGGAGATGTGATCAGGTGACTGGTGGGAGACCGTGTAGCGGTGCAGCTGTCGGGCCTCTCCTGCTCAGTTCCGCAGCTCTCCCCGTCCTCCTCTTCCTCGTCTTCGCTGGCTACAGTGTGGGAAATCTCCTCTTCCTCATCTTCATCCTTGATGACCACTTTGAGCCAGGACCCGGCCTCCACCATGAGAGACTCGGTGACCTGGTGAATGACACAAATGAGTTAGAACTACAATAATAGTATCAACAGCATTACTATTGTTATTAGTGGTAGTAGTAGCAGAAATATTGTTGTTGTTAGTAGAAGTAGTAGTAGTAGCAGTGGTAGTACCAGTAGTAGTAGTAGTAGTAGTAGTAATAGTTGTAGTAACAGTAGTAGTAATAGTTGTAGTAACAGTAGTAGTAACAGTAGTAGTAATAGTAGTAGTAGTAGTGGTAGTAGTAGTAGTAGTAATAGTAGTAAAAATAGTAATAGTAATAGTTGTAGTAATACGAGTAGTAGTAGTAGTAGTAGTAGTAACAGAAGTAGTAATACTAGTAGTAGTAGTAGTTGTAGTAACAGTAGTAGTAATAGGTAATAGAGGTTGTCGTAGTAACAGTAGTAGCAATAATAGCAATGGTGGTAGTATTAGCTGTAGTAGTGATAGTAGCAGCAGAAAGCAGATCTCTGGATCTGCCTTGTGCAATGGAGAAGGTTTCTTTTTTCATTTATTTCATTACAAGAACGAGTAGCCAACTTAGTGTTGAACAAACCTAACTACAATCCAATCATCAATAACTCCAACCGAATCATCTCAGTAATCACGTGGATCAAACTGCACATATCAATGAATATACTGTGTGTACAGATAAGGGATGTGGGACATGTATACATACAAATATATATTATTTCATGGGTTATTTTAAATGGAAAGGGAAACATGCAGCATCTCTCTTAAGGTTTTTTTTTTATTTCAATCATCACAGAAATCACCTAGACAGATTATTGGTTATGGGTCATTTTATTTTATATTTTGGGAGATTTGTTTTGAAGGTGTGCAGTACACGGGGTATGTCATTTCATTCAGCACAGAACAGATAAGGAAGGCCTTGCTTTATTTCATTTTGGTTTATTTGCGATAAAATGTCAATGTGATTAAAAAACAAGTTTAGACAAGCGGATCGGATAACAACATGTAAAGAGAGGAGAGGAAAAATGAATGATCAACTCATTTATCTTTACACTGGAAAGAATACATGAATGAACAGACAGAGGCGCCAGATGGGAGGAAGGGGAATCTCTTATTTCATTTACTTGAAGTGGAGTGTGTTATGAGTCCACACACACACACACACACACACACACACACACACACACACACACACACACACACACACACACACACACACACACACACACACACACACACACACACACAATATGGGGCATTTGATTCATATATGAAGAGTTTCGTTCCAATAAAGTGACGCCTACTCTTTAAAATGATTGCTAGTACAAAACTAAAACAAGGTTTTATTTTCAAAGGCTACAATTAGAAATAAATACATTTTCTGGAGTGGATCGTAAATTTGACAGATGTTGAGTTCAGATGTTGAGTTCAGATGTTGAGTTCAGATGATGATATTTTACCCCCCAAAATGAATATAAAGCATTATGGAAATGCTCTAATCTGAGTCGGTGATAGAAATCAACTGAAGCACATAAAGGGAATGATTTATCTATTGGTGTCACCATTTCTTATTTCACTATTTCAGAAGTCAACTGACACACACACACACACACACACACACACACTAATTGGATTAGCGGGCATCGTTTGGCTGTGTTACAGTGTAAATATATTCTATGGATGTTGATTATTTTGTACTGTACAGAATTACCAGAGCTGTGGCTCCTCCTAGTGGTCGGTTAATGTAAGTACTAGCTGACTGTGAAACATGTTGCACTACATTGTACTGGTGTACTACCAAGTCTTGTTAAATGTTATACTGGTATGTGTATTGGGGCTTTTGTACATTGTGAACCTAAAATAATAACTTTTAACAAGGTCCTCCGACTCAGACGTTTTACAATACAATACAATACAATATACTTTATTGTCCCCGTGGGGAAATTTGTCTTGGACTCAATTGTTTGCACACATATACACACATAATAAAAACAAACAACATATAACAAGCAGTACATACTGTAGTAAAACAACACCAATTCCACATATTGCACATCTCAACCAGTGATCAGAACACCATGAAGCTGTTGCACAACCCCTACATCCTACCCCTACATAACACTATTTAACATTTTAATTGAGATAGGCACAAATGAGTTTTTAAAACGCTTGAGTTTGCATCTGGGTACTCTACATCGTCTGCCCGAGGGTAAGAGCTCATACTCGGCGTGGAGAATATGAGATGGGTCAGACAGTATTCTCTGTGCTTGCTTAGAAACAGACTGCTCATATATGGACTGGAGGGACTGGTGTTCCTTCCTCCCCATAACCTTCATGGCAGTCTGTACCAGACGAGCAAGCTTAGATTTCAACTTTACATTGAGATTGCCATACCATGCTGACATCCCATACCTAACTATGCTCTCTAATACAGCCCGGTAAAATAAAAACACAATCCTCTGGTCCACCCCATGCACCCTGAATCTCTGCTATAATCTCTGCTGTAAACGAGAACACAAACTTTCAACATGGGCATTCCAGCTAAAGGTATTATCTAAGTGAACACCAAGGTATTTGTAGGAGCAGACCTGATTGATTGGTTCATCATGTATGACCACTGGACTATGATCCCCCACTGACCTGGGGTCCAGAACCATCTCCTCAGTTTTTCTCACATTTAAAATGAGGTGGTTGGCATCACACCACTGCACAAACCTCTATTTCATCCAAATAGGCTGAAGGACTTGTGTCCTTGTGCAGTAGGCTGAGGATAGCAGTGTCATCTGAACATGTTAAAATGTGGTTCCTAGGGTGGCTGTTCGTACATTCATTTGTGTATAATGTAAAAAGAAGTGGTGAGCTGACGCAGCCCTGTGGGCCACCTGTGCTGATTGATCTGGATTCTGAAAGGGTATTGTTAACTCTGACATGCTGGATTCGATTGGTCAAAAAGGAAAAATACCACTTCATTATAAAAGGGTTGACACTCAGTTGTTTCAGTTTCGCGATCAGCAAATGAGGCAGAAGCGTATTAAAAGCAGAGCTAAAATCAACAAATACCAGGCGTGCATAGGCCTTGGGGTCTTCCAAGTGCTTAGTAGCCCAATGGGTGATACTATTAATGGCATCATCCGTGCCCCGCCCTTGCCTGTAAGCAAATTGAAATGGATCTAGTACAGAGTTTACCTCTGCTTTGAGTACGGACACCATGTACTTTTCAAAGCATTTCATTACAATGGAAGTCAGAGCCACGGGTCTATAGTCATTATTTTCAGTTGGACAAGGTTTCTTTGGAACTGGAGTAATTCTGGATTGTTTCCAGAGGGCAGGGACAGTATGAGTCCACAGACCGCTGGAGAACAGGGCACCAAGCTGGAGGGAGCTCTTCTGCACAGGTCTTTAAGAGAAGAGCAGAGATGCCATCTGGGCCTGTGGATTTCTTTGTGCATGTATGTCTAAAAAGTGACTGAATCTTGTACGGGTCGACTACCAACCTGGAGCTCGGATCAGTAGTGGAAATGTTCTCCAGCACATTATTACATTCCAAAGAAAAGTCCTGCATTTCAAACCTAAGATAAAAATCATTCAGTTCATTGGCTTTTTGCAGATCATCATTAGTGATGAGGTGCTTCCTGTTTGTGTTCATATTGGTTATAACTTTCATAGAGTCCATAGAAATAACATGTTGCTCTATGATTCCCCTGTGTTGCTTCCTTGCATCCCTCAGCAGTTGGTTAAGTTCCTTTAGCACCATTTTCAAACCCGCTCTGTCTTGATTTCTAAAAGCAATTTTGTTCCTTTACCTTCTTAGTTATATACGGCTTATTGTTGGGATACACTGTAATGTCCTTTTTAGTAACCACACAAAATTGAATGTAGCCTGATATTGTTTCGGTGGCTTCATCAATTTCCAAGTCATGAAAGAGGTCCCAGTTGGTGCAAAGGAAAGATCCCCTGAGTGTCTCCATGCTGTCTCTCGACCATACAGTCACTGTCTTGGTCTGAGGTGTACTGCTCTTAAACACCGTCTTGTAGGGTGGAATTAGGTGGACTGTGTTATGGTCGGAATTTGGTTTAGCAGAGTAAGCATTTTTGATGTTTCCATAACATTTGTCTAAAACTTTGTTGTCTCGCGTGTCACACTTAACATATTGTTCAAACCCAGGGAGGGACAGTTCTAGTTCACAGTGATTCAAATCTCCTGAGATAAAAGTAGGGGCTCCGGGTGTCCGTTGCAGTTGCTGGTGAACACAGTCTGTTGCCGCATTTCCACTAGGAGGAACATACACCGCACAGATGATAATGTTCCCGACCTCCCTTGGAAGATCAAAAGGTCTCAGGGACAGGCCCAGCAGTTCAACATCAGTGTTGCATACAGTCTCTCTCACGGTGTAGTTTCTGCACCAGCTGTCACTGACAAACAGACAGATGCCGCCCCAGTTCTATCCGCCCGGACGAGAGAGAAACCCTCCAGCTCGATGAGAGAGTCTGGGATGTCCCTATGGAGCCAAGTCTCTGGAAACACCATCATGCTCGATTCCCGGTACTCAAAACATACCTTGGCATTGGTGCGGAGTTCATCCATTTTGCTTTTCAGCGACCGCGCGTTGCATAGCATCATACCGGGCAGCGGTGGTCTGTTGCCTCATCCCCCCTCTTCTGCCTCTCCTCCGTTGCTGTTTGTTCCGTACCGGCTGTACTCTCACAGCCTCGCGCAGATCCGCAGGTGGAGTAGTTCCCGCAGAGCGGAGGGACAGCAGAGCGTCTCTGGTGGAAGAGAGCGGCAGCTCACCTTCCACGTGTGGAAATGTTTGGCATGTTGTTAACAATTCCCAAATAATCAGCGCCAGGGGTAGTCCTTGTCCAAAAGTCGCCATGGTGTTCTTAATCCAACACACTTATTGCAGTCACACACACAGACTAAAACAGTCCAATATAGACTAATAAAAACAATACAAAGAGGCAGAAAAGTAGCAGCACATGAGTCCGGGTCGCAAGCAGAGCAGCGCCACCGGAACCACAGTTTTCATCCATTCATCCATCATATTGTAACCCACACACCATTAGGCAGTCTGTAAATAGGGTGTCTGTACCTTTAAGAGCTACTCGCGACGGTTTGCGGTGTTGCTGTTGGTTGGGCTGTTGCCTTATTCATACTCTTGTTAGGTGACCAGTGGGTTGAGGACCTGTTGGCGTGCCCATCCTGCGCATCCCACAGAGGACAGCTAGCGTTTGGATTCAAGCAGTGGCGGCTGGTGCATTTTTCTCCAGGGGGGGCTATACCAAAAATCAAACAAACATGTACTAAGGTATCATCAGTGTATTTAAATAAATGAAAAGGCCTTTATTTGTATTTGCTGAGCTGAATGAACATTTGTTGTAATGAAACGTGCTTAAGGTAAGTTAAGGTACTTCAATTAGTGCAAATTCTTTATAATAATTATCTTTTATACTACAATATGTAATGGTGAAAGACTAAAGTAACCGAAAAGTGCCTCGATAAGTGCAACAGAAATCTGACAACACAAAACCCTGAGACAATGGCAGAAAATTATGAACACAGTAAGACCTAATAGAAAATAACATTTAAGAAAAAAATTAATTAATATGGTATTACATTTGAAATACCCAGTGCCATCAAAACGCTGAGTGAACTGGCTCAAAGCCATATGACTTTGCCACCTTGTGGCTTAAACTTTTTGTACATAAATTTTGCCCTTCTCTCCTTGAGAGATGCAGATTTCTCAATGACTCTATGGCACCACAGAACTTGACAGTTTATTATTTTAGACAGGATGTGCCTGTTTTTGTCAACCTCTTCATTATGCTCACGGATCCCTGTCCTGTAGCCTTCATCAAGCTGAGCAGCTATGTTTACTTTCCCAAACATTTGCTTTTGATTTTTCTGATATGTGGTTTAAATCATTCAAACCTGTCTGAATCCATGCTGGGTCTGAGACCTGTCGTTTGAAAAAGGATGCAGAGAAAGCAAAATAAAGCATTGGTGTCACTACATACAGTTAGCCAAGCCTTCCTACTAAACCAGCTCCTTGAAAACGACCGAGTATATTGTCTCATTCTGGCGCATTTTATGTCAGATGTACCACGAGCCCCTCGCTCTCTGCTGCCAACCAGTGGTTGGTGGTGTGTAATTCAGCAGCATTCAGATAAATGCTGTTTGTACATGCGCAGTTCGCAGCTTTCCTGCGCCCACCAAGCTCCTATCTCTTGTATTGAGAGGAGCGAACTGCGCATGTACAATTTATAACGAGAGTCAATGGGCAAAGATTTTTGCGCCCCAGGCCGGAAATACGTAACCTAGCAGTAATTTTAGACAACGTAATCTACATTTTATTGCAGATTATACATTCTACTCACTAACTATATAATATTTACGTCGCTCATTTAAAAAAAAAAAAAAAGTAAGTAATTTTTAAAGTCTTATTCAATGAAGTCTAGGATGTGGGGAGTGGTGGGGCGGTGCCCTAGCGCCCTCTATTGGCCAGCCCACACACACACACACACACACACACACACACACACACACACACACACACACACACACACACACACACACACACACACACACACACACACACACACACACACACACACACACACACACACACACACACACACACACACACACACACACACACACACACACACACACACACACACACACACACGGCAGTTTGAAGATTCAAGATTCAAGAAGTTTAATTGTCACATACACACACGAGGTGTGCAGTGAAATGTAAAGTGGCAATGCTCAGCAGAAATGTGCAAAATAACAGGTTCACACTATTTACAATAAACCAACACAATATTTACAATGTCACAGTTTTAAGAGCTCTATATAAAAAACAACACAATATTTACAATAAGAGCACTTTATAAAAATATAGTAAAAAAGGGAAATTGTGGGGCGCACCGGTGGCTCACCGCGTAGAGCGCGTACCATAAGGCTTAGTCCTTCCCGCAACCGACCAGGGTTCGAATCCGGCCCTCTGTCATTTGCTGCATGTCCTCCCCTCTCTCTCCCATACCTTCCTCACTATCTCTCTCTCAATAAAAGGGAAATTGTATGTATAATATAAATGATGTGTAGTCTTTACCTAAGTGTGTGTGTGTGCATAAGAGGGGCAGTGTGTGTGTCTTGGTGGGGGCCCTGGTGAGGTCAGAGTTCACAGTCCTGATGGCCTGAGGAAAGAAACTCCGTCTCAGTCTCTCTGTTTTGGCAGCGTGACTACGGAGGCGCTTGCCTGACCACAGCAGCTGAAGCAGTTGGGGGTGGTGAGGATCCTTCATGATCCTGCAGGCTCTGGTTCTGCACCTCCTGGTGTACAAGTCCTGCAGGGTGGGGAGTGTAGTTCCAATAGTGCGTTCAGCCGAACGCACTACTCTCTGCAGAGCCTTCCTGTCCTGAGCGGAGCTGTTGCCAAACCAGGCAGTGATGCTTCCTGTCAGGATGCTCTCTACAGCTCCAGAGTAGAAGGACTGAAGGATCCTCCGGGAGACTTTAAATTTCCTCAGTTGCCTGAGGTGGTAAAGGCGCTGCCTCGCCTTTCTCACCAGAGTGTCAGTGTGTGTGGACCATGTAAGATCCTCGGAGATGTGGACTCCCAGGTATTTATACCTGCTCACCCTCTCCACAGTATTCCCATTAATCCCCAATGGTGAGTACGTCCTCTGTTGTTGTGTCCTCCTAAAGTCCACAATCAGCTCCTTAGTTTTGGTGACATTCAGGAGGAGGCTGTTGTCCTGGCACCAGAGTGACAGATCAGCCACTTCCTCCAGGTAGGCCTTCTCGTCGTTATCGGAGATCAGGCCCACCACCACTGTGTCATCCGCAAACTTAATGATGGAGTTGGAGCTGAACCTGGCCACACAGTCATGTGTGTACAGGGAGTACAGTAGGGGGCTGAGGACGCAACCCTGGGGGGATCCTGTGTTCAGGGTGAGGGGGTTGGAGGTGTGTCTACCCACCCTAACCACCTGGGGCCTGGCGGTCAGGAAGTCCAGGATCCAGGCACACAGGGGGGTGTTCAGTCCCAGCTCAATCAGCTTGCCAGCCAGTCTGGTGGGGACTATGGTATTGAAAGCTGATGTCACCGAGTGGAGTGACTGTGTAAAACCACACTTTTTCCTTTCTGTTGGGGAGCAGCTACACTGAACAACACGACCAGACAAGAATTAAATATATAAAATACTTCTTTATTACAATAGTTCTAAAATCAATGGATAAAGGGATACTCCGGAGGATCAATCTAAAAGAGTCCAACAGTCTGGTTTCCAAATGGTAAGAACAGGTAAGTCCTTGGACAGCAGGTCCCAGTTCAGCTGGCTGCCAGTCGCTTGAGAAGACACAAGATATCCGTCAGGGTGACCTACCTAGCAGTCTTTAGTTGTAATAACTTATTTTAGAACAAAAACAACAATAAGTTTTGGATGGAAAAGAAATCAAAAATATAATATAAATCAAAATATAAACACAGCAAACTAAAAGTCCAACACAGGGAACACCAAATTAATTCAAATGAATCCACTTCCAAATGAATCCACTTCAACTCAAATGAAATAATAAAGCCCAGTCCAACATTACTGAAGTTTGTCCATATAAAATGACTGCTGGCGGGATGCCAACGTTATAATTATTTAACAGGATAATTGTATAAAAATCATTCAACAGCAGCATTAACAACGCCAACTAGGTGACGCCTTCTCCAGGGTATTTTTTATGAGAATCGGCTATCGATCAGGAGGGGTACTTATCTAGAGGGAAGGGTGGAACGCGTCCCCACCACTCCACTTTCATCAAAGGCTTCCCCCTCGCGCACCGTGCGTATCTGTAGCCTCCTCTGGCGTGATGACGACCCGGTCCTCTGCGCAGCAGCAGCTCCTTCGGTCCCGGCAGTGGCTCTGACAGTGGCTGTGCACGTCCCCGGTCAGGAACACTTCTCTCGCGCTGCTCCCGGGAACTTTGGACAAGATGCCCTCTCGACTGTGACAGCCGTCCGACCAGTGCTCCTCCAACAGCGTTTCCCGATCGTTGCTTGCTCACCGTTCCTCCCAGCCTGCCCCTCTGCCGCTGCTTAAATAAAAGGGCAGGGAAAACCCAAACCACCAACACCTGTGACCTAATTACCCACACGCTGAAATTACGGAGGGAGGTGTGTCCGTCAATCAGCTCAGCAGGCAGGCAGGCACACACACACACACACACACACACACACACACACACACACACACACACACGTCACCCTGTGACACCCCCCCAAACCAAAAGGTTCTAGTCCCGAGAACCATTCACCCATCACCTATATCTAAGAGGGGGGTTACCCAGGTTGGACCGCTGGGAGCGTCTTGGTACTGGGCAGGGTTCTGCCTCCACCACTGGCCCACCTTGACCCGTCTGAAACATCAGTCCCCAAGTTGGCAAGGGGGCCCGATGGGCTCCTTGAACCGCAGGTCGGGACGGCTCCGGCGTGGAATACAGTAGGCAGGGGCGGAGATGGTTGCGGTGGAGGATGCGCTCTGGGCCATCCTTCCCCTCTGGTCTAATCTTGTAGACTGGGAGGTTTGCATGATGGCGTCCAACTACCACATAAGCTTGGTTCTCCCACCTGTCACTCAGCTTCCCTTTGCCTCGTCTCCTGTGATCCACCACGAGGACCCGTTCACCTGGCAGCAGTGGGGAATCTCGAGCCGTTTTATCATACAGTCTCTTATTTTTCTCTGCTGCCTGTCGGAGGTTCTCTGCTGTCTTGCTATACGCATAAGATAGCTGTTCTGCATGCCTCACAACCCACTCAGCAGTACTAACTGCTGCTTGTGCCCCTGTTGTGCCAGTCACCATCTCAATGGGCAGCCTGGTATGGCGGCCGAACATTAGGTACGTTGGTGCATACCCAGTGGAACTATGAATACTGTTGTTATACGCATGGACCAATCCAGGTAAGTATTCAGGCCATCTGTTCTGCTTCTCTGTCTCCAGGGTGCCAAGTAAATTTAACAGGGTCTGGTTAAATCTTTCACACCCCCCGTTCCCCTGGGGATGGTAAGGGGTGGTATGACTTTTCCGACAGCCATAAAGGTTACACAATTCCAAAATCAATTTCGACTCAAAATTGGGGCCTTGATCTGAGTGTAGAGTCTCTGGGCAGCCGAAAGGTTGTATCACACGGTTCCATAGGGCACAGGCAGTGGTGGTGGCTGTTTGGTCAACAGTGGGAATAGCCCAGGCAAATTTGGTGAATAAGTCTGTTATGACTAGAATGTTCTGGTAACGATCTGTAGGACGGCTCAGGGTCAGGAAATCCATGGAAACAATATTTAAGGGAGCTTTGGGCACAATAGGGACTAATGGGGCCCTATTCTCTAACTTAGCCTTTCGCAATACACACCGGGGGCAAGTTTGAGTCCAGGAATTAATGGTCTCTTCCATACCTGACCAGAAAAAGCCTCTTCGTAAGAGCGACATCGTCCTTTCCACACCTTGGTGTCCCGTTTCAGAGTGGTAGGCCTCCCACAGGGCCTTTATCTGGTCTGTAGGCACAACCACCTGTTGGAGGAGCTCATGCGTTAAAGAGTCTTTTACATTACGGCATACCACACCATCTCTCAGGCTCAGCCGTCTCCAATGATTCGATAGTTTCTTTACCGTTTCAGGGAGTTTGGCACGTTCAGAGCCTCTAGGTAACCAACCTCTGTGCAGGTACTCCCTCACTGTTCGGAGTGTGGCGTCCTCCCCTTGCAGCTCCTTCCAACGACTCGGGTCCCACCCCCAGCCTGTGGGTGCAACCTCTGCCTGGGCCCCGGGAGCCACCACTACACCGACCAGCAAGTCTTCCTCTAGCACTGGTTCTGCCAAAGCCTGTTCTGGATGTGAAACAGGCAGCCTAGACAGTACATCTGCATTAGTGTGCTCCCTCCCTGGTCTGTATTTTATGGTGTAATCAAAATTTGCCAATTGGGCAGCCCACCTCTGTTCAACAGCCCCCAGTTTTGCAGTCTGCAAATGTACAAGTGGGTTATTGTCAGTTATCACAGTCACTTTTGCACCCCACAGATAGTCCTTAAACTTCTCCACAAGAGCCCATTTCATTGCAAGAAATTCAAGCTTAAATGAACTATAATTAGAGTCATTACGTTCTGCAGGACGAAGGCTGCGGCTTGCATAGGCTATGACTTTCTCTTGACCATCCTGTTCTTGTGCCAAGACCGCCCCCAAACCTAGATTGCTGGCATCGGTGTACAGGGCAAAAGGGAGTGTGAAGTCAGCATAGGCTAATATTGGGGCTCTAAGCAGTTCCTGTTTTAGCAACTGGAAGGCTGTCTCACACTCATTAGTCCAGTTAATGGGCGGCGACCCACCCCTTTGTCTGCGCCCCTTACCCACCAACAGTCCATGAAGAGGCTTAGCAATCTTTGAAAAGTCTTTAATAAAGCGCCGATAATACCCCACAAACCCTAAAAAGGAGTGCACCTGCTTTACCGTTGTTGGGGGGCGCCATTCTTGGACTGCGGACACTTTCTCAGGGTCAGGTGAAACCCCTTGTCCACTCACCAGGTGCCCCAGGAACTTCACTTCTTTCTGAAAAAATTGACACTTTTCTGTTCTGAGCTTCAGGCCATAGCGCGCCAGGGACTGGAATATTGTCTCTAGATGGTGCAGATGTGTTGTAAAATCAGGGGAGAAAATTACTACATCATCAATATAAACCAAAGCAGATTCAATTAATTGGTTACCCAGACACCTTTGCATCAGTCTCTGGAATGTCGCTGGTGCGTTACATAGTCCGAACGGCATTCGTTCAAACTGGAAAAGGCCAAGTGGAGTAGTAAAGGCTGTCTTCTCTTTGTCGCTTTCCTCCAGCTCCACCTGCCAGTAGCCACTGGCAAGATCTAAAGTGGTGTACCACTCCGCTTTATTCAGGCTGGTGAGGGAGTCTTCGATGCGTGGGAGGGGAAAAGCATCCTTGTGTGTCACACTATTAAGCTTACGGTAATCCACACAAAACCGCCAAGCACCACTTTTCTTTTGGACAAGAACAATCGGTGCGGCCCAGGGGCTGCAGCTCTCCTTGATAACACCTTTGTCTAACATACCTTGTAACAGGGTGCGCATCTCCTTATAGAGGGTAGGGGGCAGTGGTCTAAACCTCTCTCTGATAGGGGCAGCATCACCTGTGGGAATGTGATGTTTAGCAATGTCAGTCCGGCCATAATCTTCCTCATGAGCAGAGAATACATGTTGCCACTTAGCCAAAAGTTGATGGAACTGATGTTGGTGTTCCTGACTCAGATGGTCACTCTGGGGTAGAGGGATGGTCCGCTTGTCCACCTCCACTGGGTCCTGCCCCTGACCAGCCTGGACGACCCCCACCTCTACCACCCCAGGGCTCACTTCCATGAGGGAGACGTCCGTGCCCTCCCTCACACTCAGAGGATCAACAACGGAGACTGTTGCCAGCTTTTGGAGTCTATACTGGATAAGGGTTAACATTACGCACCCTCACAGGAACCCTCCCCCCTTTCACAGTTACTAGGGCCCTCGATACCTCGACTCCTATGTCTCCTCCAAAGGGTTCCACTAGGGCACAGAAGTTCTTAAGGTCCGGCGGGGTTGATACTCTGGCCCACAGCAGGGCCTCACCCTGGGCTGGAACAGTTACTGCATAGCGGCAGGGCACCCGGGCGGTGCCTTCCCACTGCTCCTTAGCCGCAGCAGCTTGGATCCTCCTACAATCTGTGAACACATTATCCCACTCCTTCCCAAAGTTTTGTACCTGGGGGTTAGGGCAGAGTCTATCACGGTTCTTGAACAGTTGGTCCCAACAGTCCAAGATCACATTCATCCCCAGAAGGGCTCTATGCTCCCCCAAACAGTGATCCCTCACAATCACAATTCCGCGTGATGGCACCGTTACCCCCCCCAACATTGAAATCTGCAACCATATATCCAACATAAGGGATTTGGAGTCCATTGGCAGCCCGTAAGGTCAACCACGGGAGGTCTTGGTTATCTTTCTGTTTACCTTCAAAGAGCTCTTTACGTAGATTTTCGCTAAATAACGTGACCTGGGAACCAGTGTCTACCAAACATTTAACGTCTACGTTATCTACTTTAACCTCTGCTACAGGGCAAGCTCTAGCAATGGTGGCTTCTGCCAGTTGGTGGATAGGGTCGCATTTGGGGGGTCCGGCCACTTGACCCACAGTGGCCGGCGCAACTAAAAACCCTGTGGAGCTTCTCTGTGGGGACAGTGACGCCTAATATGTCCTGGTTCCCCACACTGATTACAAATGGGGCGGCCACGTGAATCCCACTGAAACTCTTGGCTATTTGCTGGGGCTCTAAACCTCTGCCTTGCCCTACCAGAATCCTCCGAATAAGCCCTAGGCCGGGGTGTAGATACAGGAGGACATGGGGGACTATTAATCTCTGCTCGCAACTCATTTACAAGTGCCTTTGCTGTTTCTGTTAATTGTTCCTTAACCTCTTTGAGTATCTCCCTACGAAATTCTTGCTTCCAGTCATTAACATTACTTTGTAGAGAGGGGTTAGGCCTATTTACAGCTAGACATAAAGGTTCTGCTGACCATTTATCTTCCTGCTCTTCTTCTAATGCAAGGGCTTCTAATTTTACCTCGTCAAATGACAGGGCTTGACGTTTCCTTACTTGACGTCTCAGCTCTTGCCTGATGGGCCCCTCCCGTAGTCCCATAATGAACTGGTCACGCAGGAGGATGTCACTGTATTCCAAACCTGTACCATCTTTGCGCTTCAACCTACAAAATAACTCTCGGAGACGAAGGGAGAAGGATCTAAGGGACTGGTTAGGTTCCTGTCTGCAGTTAAAGAATTTGGCTCTCAAAACAGATACATGAGTGGTGTCACCATACAGCTCAGACAATACAGCAAATATTTTGGGTGGAGTATTTCTACCAGCTTTCTCTAATGTCAAAATTTCTCTTTTTGCATCACCATCCAAAAAACCCATTACCAGGTCTGCTTTTTGAGCATCACTGATTGGCTGAAAGCTTAACATGGTCTCCATTTGCGCCTGCCATTCTCTCAATTTAACCTCTGACCCCAACCCACCAAACCTCTGCACCCATGGCATTCCCATAACAAAAGGCATCATTGTAGCTTGCTGACCTGCAGCCCGTTCGGTGGCTGACTCTTCCTCCCCTGGCATGTTGTAAGGTGAAGTCGCTCAAACCCAACAGAAAATCCTGCCGACTACGCCAAAATGTCACCGAGTGGAGTGACTGTGTAAAACCACACTTTTTCCTTTCTGTTGGGGAGCAGCTACACTGAACAACACGACCAGACAAGAATTAA
Source organism: Hoplostethus atlanticus (assembly GCA_034670405.1). Classification (NCBI taxonomy): domain Eukaryota; kingdom Metazoa; phylum Chordata; class Actinopteri; order Trachichthyiformes; family Trachichthyidae; genus Hoplostethus; species Hoplostethus atlanticus. The sequence continues at coordinate 9,837 of JAXDDX010000313.1, read as the reverse complement.
ATATATAAAATACTTCTTTATTACAATAGTTCTAAAATCAATGGATAAAGGGATACTCCGGAGGATCAATCTAAAAGAGTCCAACAGTCTGGTTTCCAAATGGTAAGAACAGGTAAGTCCTTGGACAGCAGGTCCCAGTTCAGCTGGCTGCCAGTCGCTTGAGAAGACACAAGATATCCGTCAGGGTGACCTACCTAGCAGTCTTTAGTTGTAATAACTTATTTTAGAACAAAAACAACAATAAGTTTTGGATGGAAAAGAAATCAAAAATATAATATAAATCAAAATATAAACACAGCAAACTAAAAGTCCAACACAGGGAACACCAAATTAATTCAAATGAATCCACTTCCAAATGAATCCACTTCAACTCAAATGAAATAATAAAGCCCAGTCCAACATTACTGAAGTTTGTCCATATAAAATGACTGCTGGTGGGATGCCAACGTTATAATTATTTAACAGGATAATTGTATAAAAATCATTCAACAGCAGCATTAACAACGCCAACTAGGTGACGCCTTCTCCAGGGTATTTTTTATGAGAATCGGCTATCGATCAGGAGGGGTACTTATCTAGAGGGAAGGGTGGAACGCGTCCCCACCACTCCACTTTCATCAAAGGCTTCCCCCTCGCGCACCGTGCGTATCTGTAGCCTCCTCTGGCGTGATGACGACCCGGTCCTCTGCGCAGCAGCAGCTCCTTCGGTCCCGGCAGTGGCTCTGACAGTGGCTGTGCACGTCCCCGGTCAGGAACACTTCTCTCGCGCTGCTCCCGGGAACTTTGGACAAGATGCCCTCTCGACTGTGACAGCCGTCCGACCAGTGCTCCTCCAACAGCGTTTCCCGATCGTTGCTTGCTCACCGTTCCTCCCAGCCTGCCCCTCTGCCGCTGCTTAAATAAAAGGGCAGGGAAAACCCAAACCACCAACACCTGTGACCTAATTACCCACACGCTGAAATTACGGAGGGAGGTGTGTCCGTCAATCAGCTCAGCAGGCAGGCAGGCACACACACACACACACACACGTCACCCTGTGACACTGAACTATAATCAATGAACAGCAGTCTCACATAGCCCCCCTTCCGGCTGTCCAGATGAGAGAGTGTGGTGTGCAGTACCTGGGAGACAGCATCATCCGTGGATCTGTTGGGACGATAAGCAAACTGCAGCGGGTCCATGGAGCAAGGGAGGAAGGCGCAGATGTAGTCCTTTATCAGCCTCTCGAAGCATTTCATGACCACCGAGGTGAGGGCCACCGGTCGGTAGTCATTCAAGCATGCTGGAGAAGCATTCTTGGGCACAGGGACAATAGTGGATCTCTTGAAGCAGGCGGGGACCACAGACTCAGCCAGGGAGATGTTGAATATAGTGGTGAACACTGGAGCTAGCTGATTAGCACAGGTCTTCAGTACTCGCCCAGATATGCCATCTGGACCAGCAGCTTTCCTGGTGTTCACCCTCGTCAGAGCCCTCCTCACACTGTGCTCGGTCACAGAGAGTGTGTGTTCGTCCCCAGCGGTAGAACTCACTCCGGCTGCGCTAACGGTGATGTTGTTAGCCGGCGAGCTAGCGCTGTTGTTGCTAGCCTAGAGGTGATTATCTCCCTCTTTAATCACTCAAGTGTATTTGTACAGCCCATAATCACAGTAATAGTCTCAAAGGGATTCTCCATGCCCACACTATGAAACACTGAATGAAACCAACACCTCCCAACCTGCCGCTGAATCACTCTCAAGTATTTTTCACACTTCCTGCACATTCTCAGCCCAGGGTTGTCTTGAGTCTTGGCCTAAAGGTTCATTCATGCTTCGTATGGAAAAGGATGCAACAGTGTTTGCGGTCAAAATGGGAGTCGTGCTCAAGGTCCAGTTACATCTGGTTCATGCTTTTTGTGTGGCTTGATGTCTGCAAACTCTGAAACTCCAGTACTTTAGTGGCGCTGTAGTTCCTCTTCATCCCCTCATGCACAACATCGTCGCACAATGTTGCGTCCTTTTCCACTTGAAGCGTCAATGAGCCTCAAGGTTATTTTACCTCCTCTTATCACAATGTGCAAGTTGACCCTGGACTCTGTCGTGGACCCTGTCAAGTTGGACCTGACCACGTTCCAGAGCGGGTCTAGCTCGTCCAAAAGTCGGGCCACTTTGACGCTAAAACCTCAGTTTAGTCCGAGGCTACGAAAGATCTAAAATGCTGTATGGACAGAACAGTCTCCCTTTGACAGCACAGTAGTGAAAGTGGTAAAAGTCAAGAGAGGAAGAAAGGATGCAGGAACAAGACAAGCTACTGATTCTTTTGTTCCCCACTCCACTTCTTCTGTCTCTGTTTCTCTCGTTCCCTTCATCTCTCTTTTGTCTTCACATCTATGTTCATCTCCCCCGTCCTCCTCTCTCCTCCTCTCTCCTCCTCCCAGCCCTGTGTGTGATGATTGCCGCGGCCATCTACACGGCCCAGAAGGACACCTTCCACGTGGACAGTATCAAGACCGGCTCCTACGGCTCCTCCTACATCCTGGCCTGGGTCAGCTTCCCCATGACTCTGGTCAGCGGCCTCATGTACCTGGTGCTCAGGAAACGCAAATAGATGTGACGGGCTCGACGTAAACGCACGCAGATATTAGGACACACACACACACTCAAGTGCACACACACACACACACATACACAATGCTGCCACGTAGCGCAAACGCAACACAATAGCATAAAGGACATTACCAAAACATTTCCAACCAATCAAACCAATCAACGTTTTTTTCAAAGGCTGTTTTAGATTTTAGAAACTATCCAACAGGATTTATGATGATGGATGCCAAAAGTCCACTAGTCTCAAATCTCAGGTTCAAAACCAGACAATAAAACCAAGGAAGCAACACACCTCACACACCCAAAACCCCGTTCACTGCAGTCCCAAACCTCCTCACCATCCTCACCCTTTTGCTGCCCTCCCACTTCCCTCTCAGCCACTACACAGCACGTGAGCTCTGTTCCAACAAACTGATTTGTCTCCTTGTCTCCTTGTCTCCTGCTTCCTTCCGTCTCCACTCATTGGGACCCGATTCTAAATCATTGATCAGAAAGGAAAGAGGTAAAGAAAGCAAGGGGAGGGAGATATGTCTTATTGGAACGCAGCCGCTGGACTTTCCAATGGGTCCGTACATTTTTGTGAAGCTGTAGTCAAAGGAATTTATTTTGTACATATTTGCTTTGTGTTGGAGCCATAATGGGTTTTGTGTTTGTTTTATTCCTCATCTGGTGCACATGCAGTTCAGTGGTTGAACATGGGGTGGAGCAGTGTGTGGATGTGCATATAGGTGGTTGAATGGTGAGGGGAGACAGGTGTGAAGGAACGGGAAAGGCAAACAGTTTTTTGACCGTGTCAGTGGGTCAGCATGCCAGAGTGGCTGGCGTGCTGAAGAACGATCTGAATTAAGGGAAACATCTATTTTGGACAAAGCTGTTATCTACCTTTGCTAAGGTGAGCTGCTGAACTGTAAATAAATACACAAAAAGACAAAGAGCACTGGACATTGGTTTATTTTCACCCCAGAACACGCGTCCTAAATAAGTTCAAACCCGTTCGCCCCTCAGTGGCTTATTCAAATATATAATTTTTGTTTAAAGTCATTACACTTTGTATGTATAGTTCAGGTAAATGCCAAAAAAACATATTTCTAAGACTGAAATACTAAAATAATAATAAAAAACGACAAAAAAAAACAATCTTATGTTAACCGTAGCATACTGGAAGTGTAGTGAAGTAGTAGTTGAGATATGATGTAGGATTTTAACCCTTTGTTTATCTGTATTTTTATCGTGTTACTGACTCTGTGTTTTGATGGTGAAAAGGAACCAATGCTGTAGTTCAGCAACCCAACACTGTGTACTTTCAAGTCCCTTATATACAATGGCTGAAGGTTTGAGGAGCAAATCTTGCCACGAAATCATGATAGACGACGAGAAGTTTGAGTCACTTAAGCTAGCTTTATCATCCATGCTAACTTCTGCACTTAAAGAGCAGCAATCTTTCATTGAGATGCAGTTTGCTAAGTTTGAAGACCGACTGGACACCATTAAAGCAGAGGTAACAAAGAACTCAAACGAGATAAAAATGATGAAAGCGGACCACAAAGGGCTATCCACCCACTTGACTAAGACGGAAGAATCTTTCCAAAAGAAATATTCCAAAATCGAAGCAAGCGTCGCGGAGTTAGAGGACAGGTCCCGCAGGGACAATATTCGCATTATTAACCTGCCAGAAAAGATCGAAAATAGCGATGCATCGGGTTTTGTTTCATCCTCGCTTCCTAAATGGCTCCCTACACTTGCCGGTGAGAAGATGGAGATGATGAGAGCTCACCGTATAGGACCGGAGCGCAACACCGGTGGGTCCCGCACGTTGATCTGCAAGATGCTACGGTACACAGACCGGGACCGAATCCTGAAAGCAGCCAGAGGCTCTCGGGTCGAGGTCAACGGCAGAGAAATCCGCTTTGCAGCTGACTATAGTAACTACACCATTAAACGGCGCCGCTCGTTTTCCCAAGCGATGGATTCAGCGAGGAAACTCGGATTCGCTCCATTCCTGATCTACCCGGCCAGACTTAAACTGTCCCGCGGATCAGAAGTGCACCTCTTCGAGACTCAAGCGGAGGCTGAGGTTTTCCTCAATACTCGGTCCCGGCGGACTGATGAAGGAAACTGACAACTGGAGATCTGTCTTACAAAAGACGGGACCATAAAACATGGAAGTTTTGTTTAATATTGCCGGAAAATTTCAGACATACTTAACTTCATTGTATAGGCTATCCGCCTTACCAAGGTATGCTGTTTATTTCACATTTGTTTCACGTCTTTACGTGGTAAACATTTTCAATGGGTTCTAATCTTGATGGATAATTGCCATTTTGTTGTGTAACTTCACCTGTAACTTAACCTTTTGTATCTCAAATGGACTGTTACACTGATTACTTAAATGGGGAGGCGGCTTTTGTGGTGGTGTGATAGCCGGCTTTCTCAGGCCAGGTGCCCAGTTAGTGGGCAATTTGTTAGTGGCTGTTGCCACCTTGTTGTTTAATTTTAGATGTTTTTTTTTTTTTTTAGTTTTTCCGTAATGGTTTGGCGATATGGGGTTGGGAATGTTTGGATCTCCACAGTTCTGATTATTGTACATCTACAGGAATATAATAACTTGCCCAGTCTTGTTAGTAATTATGACTATGCTGCATGTGGCTAGCTGGAATATAAACGGTTTAAATGGCCCCATTAAACGTTCATCGTGTCTAGATTGGCTTAAAAGGCATAAGATAGACGTGGCTTTCATTCAAGAGTCCCACCTTAAACATTCTGATAAACACCGATTGACAAACCGACACTACTATACTGCGGCTGTGGCTGCATTCAATTCCAAAAGCCGCGGTGCTTTAGTTTTGTTGAGACGCAGTCTATCCTTAACAATAATTGAAAGCTATGGGAGTGAAGACGGCCGAATTGCCTATATTAAAACAAATATTTATGGACGGAAAATTGCATTTCTTTGTATATATGCCCCGAACCAATATAGTTCAGATTTCTTTGAAACAATCAGTAAGATTTTGTGTAACCTACAGGATTTCTCAATCATTATTGGTACTGACATGAATGCCATCCTTGATCCCATACTTGATAAATCCAGTGTACCACCTCAACATACTCATCCCTCTACAGTAGCATTCCAAGGTCTAATTAGTGATTTCAGTCTCACAGATTTATTTAGAGCCATAAACCCTTCTGCAAGACAATATAGTTTCTATTCAGACAGACATAAAACCTACTCAAGAATAGATTATTTATTGGCTTCTGTGACTTTATTTTCTCAAATTCACTCCGCTGTGATTTTTCCTAACCCTTTATCTGACCATTGTGTTATTACATCACAGTTTACACTAGCCGATACTCCTACCAAGGCTACAAGGTGGCGCTTCAACACCATGTTACTTAAAAACAATGATTATTGTGAACATTTCAGAAATACGTTTAAAGTATTTATCTCAGAGAATGCCGATTCAGTAGAGGATCCTCGTGTCCTATGGGGTGCAATTAAAGGATTTGTTAGAAACACAACAATTTATTTTGCTTCTCACCTTAATCGAACAAGACTGGGCAAAATAAATACGCTTGAGAATGATTTGCAAAGACTGGAGCGTGACCAGCAAAGACTTGGTGTTACTGATGATAGGAAAAGAGGGATTGATTCAGTTAGAGTGAACCTGAATAATCTATTTAAAAACAAGAGCTGAATTTCAAATCCACAGGACCAGAAGAAATTACTATTTTAATGGCTCTAAACCAAGTCGCCTTCTTGCTCTGAGTGAAAAATATTCGAACATCATGGCTATTAGCTCACAGCAAAAGTTACTTACTGCTCCTAAAGATATAAACGCAGAGTTCCGCTCATTTTATTCTGAACTGTACAAATCTGAAATAACATTGGATAGAGCTAAATGTGTATCTTTTTTACAAGATTTAAAACTCCCCGCTCTCACTCTAGATGATGCTGAGCGCCTTGGGGAACCAATCACTCTGACTGAATTGAAATATGCTATATCTGGAATGAAAAAAGGCAAATCGCCGGGATGGGATGGGATTCCCCCAGAATTTTATCTCACCTTTTGGGAGGAGCTAGGACAATACTTTTTAGCCATGATTCTCAGATCTATTGATGTAGGTGCCTTTTTCAATGACTTGAATTCTGCTTTAATTGCTGTATTGCCCAAACCCAACAAGGACCTCACTAAATGCAGCAATTACAGACCATTATCTATCCTTAATGCCGAAATTAAAATTTTTGCCCGGATCTTGGCCTCCCGCTTAGAACCCCATATAACAAAATTAATTCATTGCGATCAGACAGGTTTTATGAAAACACGACTTGCATCTGATAATGTTCGCCGACTACTTCATATAATTCATACTGCCAAAGATATAGCTTCCCCATGTGCTGTGTTGAGCCTTGATGCAGAAAAGGCCTTTGATAGGCTAGAATGGGAATACCTATGGGAGGTCTTGCAACGTTTTCAATTGGGTTCCAATTTCATTAAACTAGTTAAATTATTATATAATAACCCATCTGCAATGATAAACACTAATGGCATTATATCAACCAAGGTTACCTTGTCACGCTCTTGCAGACAGGGCTGCCCTTTAAGCCCCTTCCTATTTGCTTTATCACTAGAGCCCCTTGCTCAGAAAATACGTCAACACCCATCTATCACCCCTATAGCTTTTAATAACACCACTCATTCCATATCTTTGTATGCTGATGACATATTGTTATACTTCGACAAAGCTTCCACCTCAGTACCTCATATTTTAGATACTTTCGATGAATTCAGCTCCCTGTCCGGTTATAAAATTAACTGGACGAAATCAGCATTATTTCCGTTAAACTCAGAATTGGATCCTAGTTTATTGCCCCAACATATTCCAGTTGTCAAACAGTTTAAATACTTGGGTGTAGACATTTTTCCTTCATTAGTTAGTATTGCTAAGAATAACTTTCAGAGCATCTTTAATAAAATTGAATCAGATCTTGATAGATGGTCTTACCTCCCAAAATCACTACAAGCCCGTGTGTCAATTGTTAAGATGGACATACTACCACGAATAAACTTTTTCTCCTCCATGTTACCTTTACCTCCCCCAACCGACTACTGGGATAAAATTCACTCTTTGGTATCTAAATTTATTTGGGGTGGGAAACGACCACGCATAAAGCTGACAACTCTTCAACGTCACAAATCAGAGGGTGGTCTCTCAGTTCCTAATTTTAAACATTATTTTTGGTCTTTTGTCTTGAGACCATTATCAGATTGGCTTAACCCTGAATCTGTTGCTTCTTGGAAACCTATAGAGAGTAATTTAGCATACCCACATAGATTGGAAGATCTGATTTACTCCTCTGTCCCTTTAAAACGAGCTAAACTTCGACTTGGCCCCATAATGAGTTTCCTTTTGTCAATATGGCGTCTTGCTGAGAAGGAATCTAATAGTACATATAAATGGCACCTTAATAGCCCAATCTTTAATAACCATTCTCTTCTCACTGGGGGGGTCCCATTCACATGCCCGGCCTGGACTACTAAAGGTGTCCATACTTTTGCCAACATCTATAATGAGAACGGCCTCCGCAACTTCAATGATTTGAGACTGTCTTACAATTTACCAGGCTCATCCTTTTTTCTGTATCTTCAACTGCGATCGTCCATGAAAGCATACGGTGTGCCATGGAACACTCCACTTACCACCCATCCCTTGCACTCCATATTAGTAAACAAAGGGCGAAAAAGAGGTTTGGTTTCTCAGCTATATTCACTCTTCAGGATTACTTCCTATAAAGCTCTCTCCATTGTACATGTATGGACTAACGACTTGAAGCACTACACTGGAGAGGATCCACTTGACTGGGAGAAGATATGGTCTTCGGTTGTCATTGCTTCTAAAAACCCAGATCATCAACAGATTAATTTCAATTATATTCATCGGACTTACCTCACTCCGAGAAAGGCTCACCTCATGAAACGGTTATCATCACCGAACTGTACCTTGTGCACAGATGGACTTACAGGTTCTTACATGCATATGTATTGGGAGTGCAAGGATGTGAGGTGTTTTTGGGGGGTGGTTTGTGCTACTCTATCTGATGTACTGGATGTAGTTGTGCCATGCTCTCCCACTGTGCTACTCTTAAATGATACCTCCTCATTAAAATTAACATGTTTGAATAGACGTATTCTCTTAACGGGCATCACTGCTGCCAAAAAGATGCTGGCTTTACGTTGGAGACCTCCACATACAGTTACAAAAACTCATTGGATTAACACATATATGGATATAATTAATATGGAGTTGTCAGTGGCAAGAATGCATGGTGCTGGAGCTGGTACTATTTCAGCATGGCAAGCGATGGCAGATAAGATCAAGAAATTGCTGTAATCACCATTTTTATTCATTTCTTAAAATTTGTTTTAGATCCTTATATCCTGTAAATATTGTATAGAGATCCTGGGGTTTGGGGGGGGGGGGGAGGGATATTCGCCACTAATTTTAATTTTATTTAATTAAATTAATTTTTTTTTAAATTTTATTTTCTCTTTTATTGTTCTTTGCTTGTATGTATGTTAAGCAAAAATAAAAATAAAAAGTTGATCACAAAAAAAAAAAAGGAACCAATGCTGTGCTGTGATTGGGATTTTAAAAGAAGACGTAGAACCACGCAAACTTGAAATCGGAATAAAAAACACATTTTTTTTTGTTATTGTTATGATGATATCGTCTTCGAGGCTTCACTGAAAAATGATGAAAGCTATTTATTGTTTGAAACCACTATAGAAAAGTGCCTTTTTTAGAGTCACGTGACTCTTAAGGCTCAGTGTATGAAGTAGGTAAGTTTTGCCATATCTTTTCCCTCTGTGGTAAGGTGACCAGAATTCTGAAATGAAAAACGGGGACATTTACAGTTCGGCGGTCAATATATCATTAAAATATGCAATGTTATTATCTATGAAATAAAAAACGGGGACAATTCCGGTTTCATGTATTTTGACCACTGTTGTACTGTAATAAACTATGGTGCAGGCCGGCTGATAAAATTGGGTACTAACTTTTACAAAGTAACTTTGTAAACCATGTCAGAAAATCATAGTTTACAGTACCATGGTGAGTGAAGCTATGGAAACTATGGAACACACAATAAAGAAAATGGTCAAACTACAATGGTTCAATACAATGTATTTAATTAAGTATACGTACAAGCAGAGAAGACAGACAAGCAACACTACCAGACCTGGTAAAACAGACA